>JAPMUY010004682.1:0-10000 GCA_026901105.3 Galaxias olidus
TTTATTATTTGTCATCCTACAGAGTGCCCTCCATACATATATTATTTTTTGTCCTGTATTATTTTTTTTCCTCCTATATATATATTATAATTAACACTCTGACAATGCTCGTTACAGCAAATGCAACAGGTATTTTGCATAAAAGGGTGGAAACACGAGCAATATGCATCTAGCGAAAGTGTATAAGATATTTATCCATACAGGCGGATAAATGCAGTTTTCAGCTGTCCATCTACGTTAAGGTATGCTAGCCCTGCTAGTAGCAGCTTTGAGCCCACATACAGTGTTAGACGAAGATGGGTTAATTATTAAAGTAGCTTAATAGTTAGCCTGCTGATTAATCAGCTATGGGTGCGTTTACAATCTGTAAAGGCCATTTCAATTATCACATTATAGTCTATATGAGTGATCTGTTCAAAACAATGCTGTTACAGTTTGCTACTTAATGTTAATGTATTTACAGTACACATGGCAAAATAAAGCAATGTTATTCTGATTGGATTGCCGTTTGTTCGTCTATATAAGGCACCCTCTCAATATTTAGAAAAAAAAATTGATGTACCCTGTAACATTAATGTCCTCCTACATATATTATTATTATTTTTTGTCATCCTACATATATTTTTTTCTGTCCTCCTATATATATATTATTATTATTTTTTGTCATCCTACATATATTTTTTTCTGTCCTCCTATATATATATTTTTTTGTCCTCCTACATACATTAATATTTGTCCTCCTACACATATTATTGTTATTTTTTGTCCTCCTACATATATAATTTTTTTCCCTCCAATATTTATTATTGTTATTTTTTGTCCTCCTAAATATATTATTTTCGTCCTCCTATATATATAATTTGTATTTGTTGTCCTACATATATTATTATACATTTTTGTCTTCTTATATAGTATATTACTGTTATTTTTTGTCCTCCTACATATATAATTATTATATTTTGTCCTCCGACATATGTTATTATTAATTTTGTCCTCCTACATATATAATTATTAATTTTTGTCCTTCTAAATATATAATTTTTTGTCTTCCTATATATATATAAATAGCATTTGTTGTCCTACATATATTATTATACATTTTTGTCTTCCTATATAGTATATTACTGTTATTTTTTGTCCTCCTACATATATTATTTTTGTCCTCCTGCATATATAATTTTTTGTCCTACATATATTATTTTTTGTCCTCCTATATATAATTGTTATTTTTTGTCCTCCTACATATATAATTTTTTGTCATCCTATATATATTATTATTACTTCTTTGTTTTCCTACATATACAATGTTTTGTCCTCCTATATATAATTGTTATTTTTTGTCCTCCTACATATATAATTTTTTGTCATTCTATATATATTATTGTCATTTTGGTCCTCCTACATATATTATTAGTTGTCCTCCAATATATATTTTTGTTATTTTTTGTCCCCCTACATACATACATTTTTGTCCTCCAATATATATTATTGTTATTTTTTGTCCTCCTATATACATTATTATTATTTTTTATCCTCCAACATATAGTATTATTATTTATTGTCCTCCTACACATATTATTATTACTTTTCTGTCCTCCTACATATACTATTTTTTGTCATCCTATATATATTATTATTACTTCTTTGTTTTCCTACATATACAATGTTTTGTCCTCCTATATATAATTGTTATTTTTGTCCTCCTACATATATCATTTTTTGTCATCCTATATACATTATTGTTATTTTTGGTCCTTATGTATGTATTATTTTTGTCCTCTTACACATATTATTATTTTTTGTCCTACTACATATATTATTATTGTTTGTTTGTCCTACATATATTATTTTGAATATTAATACTGTCAGCCTCTATATAATTTTTTTTCTCCTATATACATTATTGTTATTTTCGTCCTCCTATATATTTTATTTGTATTTGTTGTCCTACATATATTATTATACATTTTTGTCTTCTTATAGAGTATATTACTGTTATTTTTTGTTCTCCTACATATATTATTTTTGTCCTCCTATATATATTATTGTTATTTTTGGTCCTCCTACATATATAATTTTTTGTTCTCCTATATATATTATTTTGTATTTGTTGTCCTACATATATTATTATTATTTTTTGGCCTCCTATTTATATTATTGTTTTTTTTTGTCCTCCTACATATATTATTTTTTGTCCTCCTATATATATCATTGTTAATTTTTGTCTTCCTAAATATATTATTATATATTATAATTTGTATTTGTTGTCCTACATATATTATTATAAATGTTTGTCTTCTTATAGAGTATATTACTGTTATTATTTGTCCTCCTACATATATTATTTTTTGTGCTCCTACATATATTATTATTACTTTTTTGTCCTCCTACATATATTATTTTTTGTCCTCCTACATATATTATTGTTATTTTTTGTCCTCCTACATTTATTATTGTTTTTTCTACTACATACATTTTTTTTTCTACTACATATATTATTTGTTGTCTTACATATATAATTGTTTGTCCTTCATATATTATTATTACTTTTTTGTCCTCCTATATATTATAATTTTTGTCCAACATATATTATTGTTGCCTTTTTGTCCTCCTACATATATTATTTTTTCCTCCTATTTATATTATTGTTGTTTTTTGTCCTAAATATATTATTATTACTTTTTTATCCTCATACATATATTATTTCTTGTCTTCCTATATATATTATTGTTGTTTTTTGTCCTAAATATATTATTATTACTTTTTTATCCTCATACATATATTATTTCTTGTCCTCCTATATATATTATTGATATTTTTAGTCCTCCTACATTTATTATTTTGTGTCCTCCTACATATATTTTTATAACTTTTTTGTCCTCCTACATATATAATTTTTTGTCCTCCTATGTATATTATTCTTATTTTTTGTCCTACATATATATATATATTTTTTTTTCCTCCTACATATATTATTACAAATGTTTGTCCTCCTACAAAAATATTTTAGCATATGTAGCAGATGGGTACATGTGTATTTTGCGGATGGGTTTTGCTACAGATTTGCTTGGACTTGCGACTTGACTTGGACTTATGAGCTCAAAGACTTATGAGCATGTTTGTCTCCGCTTCTCTCCTTGTCCCCCTGAGGGAGAGAGTTCGCTGAGACTCTCGTCTCCACCTACGCCTCTCTCTTTCTACACTTTCTTCCCCCTCTTTCTCCTCTTTCACTGGGCTGGTGTCCTGTTCCAGAGCGCAGACACACAGAGTCTCCTCCGCTCCCTATCTCCCTCCCTCATCACTCCCCCTCTCATCGAGCTGACTCCCCCTCCCTCTCTCCCTCTCTCCCTCTCTCCCTCTCTCCCTCCCTCTCTGTACGATGAAGACATCCCTGCAGGGACTTCCCTCAAAGACGTTCCTCCTCCCCTCCACTTATCTTCTCCACCCCCCCCACCCCCCCCTCTTTCTCTTCTCCTCTCTCTCTCCGTCGTTCTCCCCTCTCTCTGGCCGAGCCACCCCGACAGTAGCCCTGCACGGCCTGCGGAGACTCCTCTGACCTGGGAGAGATGCGGCGCCCCCATAGCTGCAGTCCACTAATGCACCCGCTGGTAGAGCTCCATCAGCTTCTCGGCGTTACACCGCTAATGGAGCCCTGTCTCTGGAGGGACATCGGCAGCCGGTCAGACTGCCCCCCCGTCCACCATTAGCGGCGGAGAACACACACACACACACACACACACACACACACACGCACACACGGACGCAGACACACACACACACACACACACACACATACACACACACACACACACACACACACACACATATGCACCCTACTTTCGCCCTCCGCCCTGCGTTGTGTGATGAGGTGTCTGTGTGTTCTCTATTAAGCCAGGATGTGGCGGAGACTTTCTGGAAGCAGCGGACACAGACAGATGGACAGACGGATGGACGGATTGACAGGCAGCTAGGCAGGCAGGCAGGCAGGCAGGCAGGCAGGCAGGCAGGCAGGCAGGCAGGCAGGCAGGCAGGCAGGCAGGCAGGCAGACAGACAGGCAGACAGACAGACGGACATAAAGACAGACAGACAGACAGGCAGACAGACTCTCAACTATCTACTTTTCGTTGTCCACACAAACAACACATATTAATTGGAGAAATCCCCCCATATGCCTCTGAATATTCATATCAGCTGGTTCTCTCTCTGTTCAGTCCGGCTCCGGCTCCGGCTCCGGGATCAGATGAATAGGACTGTGATTCTAATCCAACTGCTTTTGCATCACCACCAGCGGCGTCCATTTGGACGCGCTCCCATTCTGGACTCGGAGCGAGCAGAGACCGTCTAATCAGTGAGGGAGGGGGGATGGAGGGGCTAGCAGCCCGCTGGGCTTCCTTCACTGCTGGAGGGGGCTGGGGGTAGGGGGTAGGGTGAGTGGGGGGGGGCTCCACACTGGTCAATCTGTCAGGGCCCGCTGTGCTGAGACACGGAGACAACCAACTGGCTGACAGACAGGCAGAGAGAGAACGAGACAGACAGACGGACGGACGGACGGACGGACGGACGGACGGACGGACGGACGGACTGACTGACTGACTGACTGACTATGGGGAACACCAAGGCATAAGGAGGCAGCAGACGGCACACCAGCCACGCAGGCCAGGAGGACAGAGTGAGAGACTGGGAGAACGAGGCAGTGAGAGAGAGAACGAGAGAGAGAGAGAGAGAGAGAGAGAGAGAATATCAGGCCAGATCCATCCACTCTGAAGGGGAGAGGCAGCAAGAGGTTTCAGACAGCAAGCAGGAGGAGGAAGAGGAGGAGGCGGAAGAGGAGGAGGAGGGGGAGGCAGACAGAGAGATTGACACAGAGAGATGCAGTGCAGAGGCACAGAGTTTAGTGGAGGGTGGAACGTAAAATAGAACCAGACAACCTTTTAACTCTGCTTCTTCTTCCTCTTCCTTATGCTCTACCACTCTTTTCCTCCCTCCCTCGCTCCCTCGTTCCACCTCTTTTGCTGTCAGCCTATCTATAATTCATGTCTTGGGTGTGACCTCATCAGTCACAGCTCCCCACTGACTGCACACAAACACACACCATCCGCTCACTTCGCGCGCGTGCGCACACGCGCACGCACGCACACGCACACACACACACACACACACACACACACACACACACACACACACACACACACACACACACACACACACACACACACACACACACACACACACTAAAGTACGCACTGCCAACTCAGTGGGAAGCTAGGAGGCATGTTATATAAGTGTACAGTGGCATCATGCTATAGCACACAATAACAGCTTCACTTACACCACATTAAACTGCACACTGCTACGCACACACACTCACTCACACACACACACACACAACACACACACACACACACACACACACACACACACACACTTAGGCGTCTACATGAGTTCACAGTATTTACAGTAGTAAGGGACAGGTGCCCTGTCTGACCCAAATCCATAAAAACACTGATCCTCACCCCCCGCCTCACCCTTCCTCCCCCATAATGCAGCAACCCCCCACCTACCTCCCCATTAAGCCTCCCCCACCCCCCCCCCTGTATCCAGCCTCACCGTCACCCCTCTCCCCCTGACGACACACGAGCACCCCCACCCTCCCACCCCCCTCCCCCGTGTGTTACCAGGGAAACAGAGCAACCGTGGTCACGATGTTTCAATGAAGCAGGGAGCAGGTGGTGCCGGGGTCACGCAACAGCAACACAGGTGTCTCACATCGCCCTAACCCCCCCCCCAATCTGTCACTCTCGGCTGCCCCTGAACCCCCCCCCCCCCGCCCTCTGAAACCTCCCTCCTGACGACCTTCGCTGCCGACCGCCTCCATCTTCTCGTCGCCGAGGTGCACAGCGCCACCGTGGGTTCGTAACGGCTCGTTACGTTTCCCAAACAAACAGCTCCCATGGCTCCTGATTCGTGGGTTAATGCCACGCCCGTTGACACGCCCGCCGACCCACTCTGTCTTCCCTAGCGATGGGCTGCATTCCAACAGTCTGAAACCACACTTCCTTGCCCGGCCTTGCCTGGAGCTCCGCAGATATGAGGGAGGCAGGTACAAGGGAGAGAGACTGGTTCTTACTTTTACAATTGGAACCCAGCTCTGACCTCTCATGTCCAGTCTCATCCCTCTCTCCTGTCTCTCTTTCACTCTGTGTTCCTTCTCTCTTTCTATCACTCCTCCTTTCCTCTCCCCGCGTCCAGAGAGCACAAAGAAGCCAATCAAAGAGAATAAAAGAGGGAGAGATTGGAAGAAAACAAAAGGGGGGGGGGGGTGCGGAGAAGAAAAAGAAATGTGAGAAGAGGAGGAGAGACGATAAAGAGCTCCGATGAAAGAGAAGAAAACAATAATAGGCATCGGAGAGAGCCAAGGAGCGAAATCTAGGAGATGGAGAGGAGGAGGAGGAGGAGGAGGAAGAGGATGAGGAGGGCGAAGATGACAAAGGGAAGGAGGAAGATGAGAGGGGGGGGGGGGGGGATTGGACCGGCTGAACAGCTTTGAGGGTCGCTCGTCGAACACAGAACAATGTCCTGGACAAATTGACCGGCTTTTCTCAACGAGAAACCCTTAACAAGATTCCACCGCGTGTGTCAGAGTGTGAGGGTGTCTCTACGTTCGCGCGTGTGTGACTCTGGCGTGTGTGTGTGCGTGTGTGTGTGTGTGTGTGCGCGTTGTGCCCGTGGCTCCTAGCGCTCCCGGGGTCTGGGCTTGAATAAACGAGACGATAATGAGAGCCTCTCGTTAAAGGCGGGCGGGGGAGCGAGCGAGAGAGGAGGACAGGCAGGACAGGGTGAGATGCGGCTTAATGAATTCTCCGCTCACTCCTTCTTCCTCCTTCCTCCTCCTCCACCACTTTCTCTCTCTCTCTCTCTCTCTCTCTCTCTCTCTCTCTTTCTCTCTCTAACCCCCCCCCCCCTCCTGGGATACCCCATTAGTCATTTCCACCTGCTAAAGGCCCAATTAAAAAAAGGATCTGGAAGCATTTCAGACGCGGCTATCTGCATAAAAGCCTTTCTGGTGCTTGGAACATTTCAACACATATGTCCCCAGCTCTCCGGTGGGCTGGCTGAAAGTACATATTTGTTTCTGCATGCTGTGTTGTTATTTCTCAGGGTGTGGAAAGGAGGGGAGCGGGGGAGCCAGGAGAGGGTGGAGGGAGAGAGAGAGGGAGGAGAGGGTGGAGGGAGGGAGGCTGGAGAGGGTGGAGGGAGAGAGAGAGGGAGGAGAGGGTGGAGAGGGTGGAGGGAGGCTGGAGAGGGTGGAGGGAGAGAGAGAGGCAGGAGAGGGTGGAGGGAGAGAGGGAGGCAGGAGAGGGTGGAGGGAGAGAGGGAGGGAGGAGAGGGTGGAGGGAGAGAGAGAGGGAGGCTGGAGAGGGTGGAGGGAGAGAGAGAGAGGAGAGAGGCTGGAGAGGGTGGAGAGGGAGAGAGGGAGGGAGAGAGAGAGGAGAGGAGGAGAGGGTGGAGGGAGAGAGGGAGAGAGAGAGGGTGGAGGGTGGAGGGAGAGAGGGAGGCAGATAGAGGGTGGAGGGAGGGAGAGAGAGGGAGGCTGGCGGTGACTACCTGCTCGCGGTGCTTCTCTCTGGAGACCCAGCATGGTGACTCTGAGGCTGGCCAGAGAGCAGGCCATCGTCTCCACCCGGGGCTTCCAGGTCCCCGAAACAAGCAGGCGTTCGCCGACACGTCTCAACCAGTTCCCATCGGAAACCGGACAGGTGCCTTGACACTTCAAACAAATTCCAAAACGTGACTTTTCGTGTTTGAAAACGCTGGGGAAAAGTTTGGTAACGATGTGGAGGTTATATGCGTGGCTCCGTGCGACCCGTTTGAAGTTCCGCCCTCGCTGGAACGGCACGCCCATCGCCCTAGCAACCACCCGGCAGGTACCGTAACCGGTTGCCATGGTGACGCACGGCGACCTGTCTCCGCGGCCCTAAAGTGTCACAGAGCCACCGTTGGCACAGTATCCTGCTGAGGAAGACTTCAAAGGAGAGCGCAAACGTTGACACCGAAACGATTCAGACAAAGAGTCGTAGCTCTTCATCGCGATGTAGACGAGCTTCAACTACATCACGGCCGTAACTTTCTATCTTCCCAAGTCGCACTGTCTTTAGTACTTTGACATGTCTATGGATATATTCTATATTAGGTATTAATCCACCTTATCACCGTGTTATTTGACACAATCCTATATTAATCACCACTAATGACTTTGTGATTGTCAGCTTTGCATAAACCTCATTAGCATTGTGCCAGCGCTCCGCCAGTTGACTGTCACACGCATGCATATTTCATGAGGCCAATGGAAATATCACATTAACATGTATTAGCAGTTAGCGAGGTCCCAGAGGGGGGTGGGCGGGGGGGGGGGTGTCACCCGGAGAATCAACGCGGCCCCCGTACTGTCCCGGCCACTACTGGAACGGCTGCCACGGTTACCGAGTCTCCTGGGAGTCCGACGGCTCCGGATCCAAAGGGCCCCGTGCGACTGGAGGGGCCACTGTGTGTTTTACCTCTGTTTGTTCAAAACGCACAGCTTGTCTAGATAGAGGGGGATACACCTTGTTTTCTCTGTCCCCCCTCCCTCCCTCCCTCCCTCCCACCGTCCCTCGAGAGTACCCCCCCACCCTCTCTCTCTCTCGTCGGGGAGGGGAAACATCAGAGCCTGGCAGGAAAGAAACAACCGACGCAGGGAAAAGAGACAGAGCCGGAGGGAGAGCAGAGGGGAGGAGAGAGGAACAGCAACGACCGCTGCGAGAAAGAGAGAGGGAAAGAGAGGGGAGGGAGGGAGGCGATGGAGAGGTGATGGTGGTTAAAAAGGAGGGGTGGAAGCAAATGAATGGGTATAGAGAAGATATTTACAGAGAGGGGTTCAAAGAGGGACGGAGAGAGAGAGAGAGGGCTCGAGTTGAAAAGGAGAGAGAGATGGGCTTGAGAAGAGAAGGAGAGAGAGATGGGTTTGAGAAGGAAAGGAGAGAGAGAGAACAAAGGAGGAGAGAAAGAGCGAGAGAGAGAGAGAGAGAGAGAGAGAGAGAGAGAGAGAGAGAGCGAGAGAGAGAGCGAGAGAGAAAGAGAGAGAGAGAGGGTTTGAGGAGCGACGCCGAGTGAAAGGAGAGGGAGCAAAGGCTAGGGGGAGGCGGAGGAGGCAGCAAAGAGAGGGTAAAAATAGCCCCCCCCCCCCTAAATGATTAAAGGTGTTCCTGTTCGGAAGCAGACGAGGTGTACCCGCCACTGTACGCCGCGGTCTGTCCCTCCCTTCCTCTGCCTCTTCGTCTGCTGTTACGCCACCGCTCTCTCCCTCCACACCCTCTCTCTCTCTCTCTCTCTCTCTCTCTCTCTCTCTCTCTCTCTCTCTCTCTCTCTCTCTCTCTCTCTCTCTCTCTCTCTCTCTCCCTCTCTCTATCTCTCTCTCTCTCTCTCTCTGTCAGCCTTTTTTGTGTCTCATGCCTTTCCTTTCATCTCTCCTGTTTTCACATTTAACGGCGGCTTGGGCATGAAAGAAAAAGCGAGACGATGAGAGACAGCGAGACACAGAGAGAGAGAGAGAGAGAGAGAGAGAGAGAGAGAGAGAGAGAGAGAGAGAGAGAGAGAGAGAGAGAGAGAGAGAGAGAGAGAGAGAGAGAGAGAGAGAGAGAGAGAGAGAGAGAGAGAGAGAGAGAGAGAGAGAGAGAGAGAGAGAGCGGTACAGAAAGAGAGTTTTGTTTTTTACACGGCTCTCAGCTCGCGTGGCGCTCGTAGCCCTGACCCCGCGGGAACACTTCTGCCCCCCGCGTCTCTGCCAAAAGCTGCGCTAACGAGAGATCCAGAGGAATCGTTTAGCAGCGCGCACTTAACTGCCTTAACTTGGATCCCACTTTGTGTTCCACACACGCATAGCGTTCATCAGAGGGACCCTGAGACGAACGGAGCTCATTGTGTTCGAACGCCAGGTAGGTGTGCTGAGACGCAAGGTGCGGG
>JAPMUY010004682.1:20000-22500 GCA_026901105.3 Galaxias olidus
GCGCGCGCTAACGCAGAGCGGTGAGAGGGGGGTGTGATTAGATCTGACTCCAGATCAGCCTGGCCTCGCCAAAATATGTTATGTGTTCATGTAAGCGAATTAACAAGCTGTTTGGGAATTTTCACAACATTAACAACAGTTCCGTCAACTATTGCTAGATTAAAACTAAGCAGAAGCAAACGGCTGGAAAGTGACAAAACAAAATAGGCCAAGTCTAAAATAAACGGCAGAATGCGAGCGTTGCCGCTGGCAGACCTCCTCCTCGCGGTGCTGATAAGACATCGGAGACCCAGAGTGTTCTTAAACGGGTGACAGTCAGGCCTCTCACATCCCGGCTCTAAAAACCTACACGTCGCTAAGCTCTGGATCAAAGACGACCACGTTGGAACCTTTCACTGTGATGTTTGAAACGAAATAACTCTGGCGTCATGGCAACTGCGGTATCAAAGGCGTCCTGGGAGGAGAGAGAGAGAGAGAGGGGGGGGGGGTCTTGGAATGTCGTAACCAAGGGTAACTGTGAGGGAATCAGGGACGAGTGTGTTTCTGAATTTGCCAAATGAAAAGCCAGGTGACTTAGGGTGAGCGTGCAGGGCTGCATGCAGAGGAAGACTGTGATGTGTTTAAGAACCTCTGCGTCTTAACATCCAGGACATGACATAAAACGATGACATGGATATAGCCGCTGTTTGTTGAAGAAGAACCTTTTAGGCAAAGCATTTAGCCACCCCCCTCCAACACACACACATTGCCCTTCAGAGGGACAGCTCTTTGACTGCTACTGATTAATAATAATAATTCATTGGATTTAGAGGGAAAGGACAGGCTGACTACAATTTGGAAATACACACACACACACGCACGCACGCACGCACACACACACACACACACTGCCTCTCACCCGGCCTGACAATCATCTGTTGTGGATTCACAGATTCCTCTTGGAAGTCCTTTCATCGCTGCGGTAACACCCCGCCTTCTTCAGCAGAGGAGCGTGTGTGTGGCGCTGTCCCACCGCTAGGGTGGCGCTGTCCCACCTCAGGCCACCCTAGAGACGTCCTGTCCCGGTCCCATCAGTCACACACTCTGGCCCCCACCTTCAGTGGTCTGCTTCAGCTTAGCCAGTCAGCAGCCTCCTCCGTCACTCACTTCAATACAACAACCTTGATAACATAACAGACCTCTTTGTTGTCAAGCTTTCCACCAATTTTGACTATACTTAACTCTGCTTTTGGCAGACACACACACACACACGCACACACACACACACACACACACACACACACACACACACACACACACACACACACACACACACACACACACACACACACACACTCGCGCCGCAAACACACACACACACACACACACACACACACACACACACACACACACACACACACACACACACACACACACACACACACACACACACACGCCCCTCCAGGTGTATTAGCACTCTGCCCCAGGACTCCCTGCACCCCTCTGATCCTGTTTTCATCACTGTTTGTTTGTTCAGATTACTAAGAAGGTCAGTGTGTGTGTGTGTGTGTGTGCGCATGAGTGACTGCGTGGGCAAGAACAAGAGTGCGAGAGAGAGAGAGGCTGCGAAGGAAGGTGTGTGTGTGTGTGTGTGTGTGTGCGCGGCGCCTCAATATGTGTGTGAGAGTGTATGGGCCACTGCAGAGTGCTGGTGAAAGGTCACGTCAATGAATCAACACCACTCCATCTTCTCCTCTCTCTCTCTCTCTCTCTCTCTCTCTCTCTCTCTCTCTCTCTCTCTCTCTCTCTCTCTCTCTCTCTCTCTCTCTCTCTCTCTCTTTCTCTCTCTCTCTCTGTAGAAAAAAGTGAACTTGACACACTGGGAGAAGGGGGCCGGGGTGGTGCTGGTGTGAGACTCCTCGTTTCCTAATTCTCCTCTCCTCTGGTCCTTCACCACGGCAGGAGGGTCAAGGAGAGGAGGACGGAGGGGTGGCCTAAGAAAAGAATGACGACGAGGGAGAGAGAGACCTTGATAAAGGGAGAGACAGAGAGAGAGAGACCTTGATAAAGGGAGAGACAGAGAGAGAGAGTGGGAGGGAGACAGAGAGAGAGAGCTCTGATAAAAGGGAGACAGAGAGAGAGAGAGAGTTAGGAGAGAGAGAGAGAGAGAGACCCTGCAGAGACAGAGAGAGAGAGATGCTAAAGGGAGAGAAAGAGAGAGAGCAGGGAGAGACAGAGAGAGAGAGGTCAAGGAAAGGGAGAGACAGAGAGAGAGACACCTATAAAAGGGAGAGACAGAGAGAGAGAGACCTTGATAAAGGGAGAGACAGAGAGAGAGAGACCTTGATAAAGGGAGAGACAGAGAGAGAGAGACCTTGATAAAGGGAGAGACAGAGAGAGAGACCTTGATAAAGGGAGAGACAGAGAGAGAGAGACCTTGATAAAGGGAGAGACAGAGAGAGAGAGACCTTGATAAAGGGAGAGACAGAGAGAGAGAGAGATAAAGGGAGAGACAGAGAGA
>JAPMUY010004682.1:27500-32366 GCA_026901105.3 Galaxias olidus
TGTGCTGCGTGCAGACTTTCAGTCATCCCCAATGTGAATGTGTTAACATTGAGTTGAGACGTCACAGCAACCTGAGTGGTCTACATTATTCATCACACTGTGTAAGTTTACTCATGTGTGTGTGTGTGTGTGTGTGTGTGTGTGTGTGTGTGTGTGTGTGTGTGTGTGTGTGTGTGTGTGTGTGTGTGTGTGTGTGTGTGTGTGTGTGTGTGTGTGTGTGTGTGCCGGTAAATTATTCAGTATGGCCACTGTAGGATGGAGAGCGAGCCCACCTTCCCTCGCTTCATCTCTCTCTCAGCAGAACATGAGGGTGGAGCAGAGAAGCAGGATCACGCGGCTACGGCGGGCTCCCTCCACCAGGACACGCAACATCCGCTGGTGGAAGTATGAGCTACACCCTCCCTATCACCAAGGCTCCAGCCCCAGACTCCCCTCATCCTCCTCCTGCACCCCAGCGGCAGGCCCTAGGCCCTGGGGAAGCTACACGGAGGGGCAGCCCTCCCCCCATCCTAAACTGGGTTCTTCCTCCTTGGTCCTTGGGGGGGGGGGGTGCTGAGCTCTGATGACGGATGATTGGCGGATGATTGGCTCCTACGCCGGATTACCGTAGATCACTGTCAGATTAACAAGCTGCTGTACAACAAGTGAACAGCAGCCCGGCGCGGCGAGGGCTTCCACACACACACACACACACACACACACACACACACACACACACACACACACACACACACACACACACACACACACTACACACACACACACACACACACACACACACACACACACACACACACACACACACACACACACACACACACACACAGTGCACGCCGCTGCGGCAGTGCCAGTGATGCCCAGAGTGTAAAGAAAGAGAGAAAAGCCAATCAACGTTCCCATTAACAACCTGCTAGTCTTTAAACAGGAATGATAATGCTCTCTCTCTCTCTCTCTCTCTCTCTCTCTCTCTCTCTCTCTCTCTCTCTCTCTCTCTCTCTCTCACTGTAAGCCTGGCCTCTCCACAACCCTTGATCTTCCCCCCTGAGTTTCTCCACATCTCCGTTTCTTCTTCATTTCTTTTTTGGTAACATCTCTCCCTTTCCCTCTCTCTCTCTCATTAAAATGGCTCCCTAGCATTTTCCCAAGAGAGCGAAGCAAAAAGGGTTCTTTGAGAAGCGTACAGGTTTCCAGTTTTTTATTTCTGCGTTCTGTACATCAAATAGCCACCATGGTTACGTACCACTTCTCTCCCCTTCCCCCCAAACTTGTGTCTGTCAGTCTGTCTGTCTCTGTTTGTATGCCTCTCTGTCTGTCTGTGTATCTATTTTTGCTTTCCAGCATCCTTGAGCGAGTTGTCGCCGCTTACCCCACCACTCCAGGGAACAGAATAATTAGTTTTAGTTTTTTTCCCTCTCTCCCTGTCTTGACTAACAAGGAATACCAGCGTCTCACAAACACGCCATCCCATCTCTCACGGAGGAAGCTGCCTACTGGGCAGCCTAATTGGCTGGCTATCTGCCTGTCTTATCTGACCGGCTGTCCAGTTGGGCTGCCCGCCTGGTTGCCTTGTGTGATTGGCTGGCTGACTGGTTGGCTGTCTTACTGCCTGTCTGAAAGGTTGCCTGGTCGGTTTCCTGGTTGGTTTGCTGATCGGCTGGCTAACGGATTCGTCTCCTTGCCCCTCGAGACACACACACACACACACACACACACACACACACACACACACACACACACACACACACACACACACACACACACACCATGTGTTCCCTTGGTTACAGGGACGATCAACTGCCTAAATGAACCAAGTGAACGAGCAGCTTTCGGCTTGCAGAGGGAGGGTCAAAGAGGTAATGGGACCACCATGGAGTATCAGGTATTAAGATGAGCATGCTATAAAACAAACCGGGTCAATATATACAGTTCAAAGTGGTCGACAGAAGGAGCCTATCCACATCGGGGAACAGACTGGGCAATAATCCAGGCTGACAAACACACACCTACACACACACATATGCATACGCACACCCACACACACACACACACACACACACACCAATAAACAAAACACATACACGCAAACTCGCCATCTGGCCGGCATGAAAGAAACGCTTTTCCACTCGTTCCCTCGTTAGATATCTTGCCTGGCTCAGGTAAAGAGAAGGAGAGAAGGAGAGGAGGGGGGGGGGGGGTAGAGAGGGAGATCTAAGGGGGGGAAGGAGAAAAGGAGGAAGAAGGGAGAAGAAGAGGCGATAGCAGACGGGGGAGAGTCCCGAAAAAACACCTCGCCCGTCCCCCGGCAGCACCCCCCCCCCTCCCCCTCCCCCCCCTCCCCCACCCCTCCCCCTCCCCCACCCCTCCCCCACCCCCTCCCTCCTCCTCCTCGCTGCCTCTCCCCACAGACGGCTTCACAAGCCCTGGCAGAGGAAGAGAAGAACCCCCCGTCCCCTGTTCCCCACGCCCGCGCTGCAGGGAGCCCTCCCACAGGGGAGGACCAGGAGGGAGAGAGAAACACACAGAGAGAACAGAGAGAGAACAGAGAGAGAACAGAGAGACTCACCGTCCTTATCGGCCCTCCGGAAGATCTGAAACGACAGCAAAAGGAGAGAGAGACGCGTTAGAGACAGGGGACACGTGCTGTCCGTCAGGGAGAGAGACGCGCGCGTTCAGAGAGCCTGCTTAAACAAGGCCTTTGATCGTCTAAACGTCTCTGAGGATGCGTTTGTATGGACCTTGATTCAAACCGGTACGCCATTTCCGTCGTCGTCCACTGTGACCCCCCCACTGACAAAACTGTTTCCACCGCTCCATCGAGTAGAGAGGTGGAGGGCGACCTGAGGAGAGAAGGGCATGTGTGCCGCCATTAAAGGCTTAAAAGGCGGCAAGCACAGTGAAAAAGGTGGCACCTCGATTCGAGGTGGCCAGTCGCTCCATCTTGGTTCAAAAGTCGCTCTCACAGGTTTAAAAGCGAAGCGCCATGACCGGGCAGACGGCTGGAGAATGAGACGGGCATGGCCGGACGAGCACACACACACACACACACACACACACACACACACACACACACACACACACACACACACACACACACACACACACACACACACACACACACACACACGTCAAACCGGGCCAGTGGAGAATGTATCTGGAGAGTAATGCGGTCTTGATGTGCAGTGGTGTGTGTGATGGGACTGTTAGTTGTGCTAGGACCCTGGGGATTGACAACTTTATTATAAGAAGACACACACACACACACACACACACACACACACACACACACACACCTACACACACACACTCCATGAGTGAGGCTGTGGCATGCGAGGGCGGCTGGGTTTTGAACAACACTGTTCTAGAAACACAGATACAGAGAGGGAGGGAGATGGAGGCAGAAAATAAGAAAGGTGTGTGTACAGTACGTGTGTGTGTGTGTGTGTGTGTGTGTGTGTGTGTGTGTGCGTGCGTGTGTATGTGTGTGTGTGTGTGTGTGTGTGTGTGTGTGAGAGAGGGAAAGATCCCTTCCTCAGGCCTGAGTGCAGGGCTGTCTCATTATGTAGGTGACCCAGTTTGCTCCCGTTCAGACAGAACCAGGTAGCGAAGCTGCTCCTCGCTCCACTGCCTGCACAGGGACTTCACTGTCCGACTGAGACTTGGGGAACGGGCCCAGAGAAAGAATCTACGACAGGTCTATGGCGCTAAATCAGGGGACTTTTAATTTCGTATGCAAATTGAACACACTTTTGAGCGCAAACTGCAAACTCCTTGCAAACTTCATTCAACCTTATAGCATATTGGAGAGTTGTGGCTTAAAAAATAATTATGAGAAGATTTGCAGCCTGTGATGTTATTATTTGCTTTTTCAAAAGGGATGGGATTGCTCTCAAGGGCTCAGAATTGTCTCACGCCAGTTGTAAATCTTCAATTTACGCACGCTGATCCTCACTTGGCACACGCATCTACATTCTTCTTGTGCAAATCTTCACAGTGCAAACAAATGTTATGGTATTACACTGCCCAAAAAAAACTCAAAAACGCCATGTTGAAATCCTCACCGATTGGTTACTACATACTTAGAAATCGATCAATCAGGACTACCCGCCATTACCCATTCATCATTGGTTAACCAAATAGCTAATTGACAATGTAACGCTGGTACAAGTTTGAATCAAGTTTGCAACTGCACAATACTTGGATGCGCTCAAATTATGTTAAATACGCATACAGCATTAATGTCACTGACTTAGTGCCATATAGATCAATCTTTCTTAACGGTGGCCTATCTACAAATCTACATATGGACCCATAAGGAACACCATTCTGTTTGAAAGGGGAACGTTCCAAACTACATCCTTCCGACGGGTTCCTTTGTGCTTTGTGGCCTGAGCGCCCCCTAGAGGTCTGGTAGACCTACCAAGGGGGTTCGATGGGGAAGGGAGAGGAACGGGGAGAGAAAAGGGATGTAAGACACACAGAGAGAGAGAGAGAGAGAGAGAGAGAGAGAGAGAGAGAGAGAGAGAGAGAGTAAATGTGAGCTAGCCAGAACAGAAGAGGAAAGAACAATCTGAATTTGAGTTAAGATGGCAAACATATAGGGATCCAACTAGAAATAGAACAGAGTAAGAAACAAAGCAGAGGCCAGAGAAGGAGAGCGAGACAGAGAAAGAGAGGAAGAAGGGAGGCGGGGGGGGGGGGGGGGGGGGTAGAGGGAGTGGGAGGAAGAAAGTGGAAAGCAGCAAATTCTCTGTGCTGCATCTCCTAACCTCATTAAGAATGGATGTTCCCCAGGCTAGTGAGCTGGACAAGGAGTGGGGGAGGAGAGAGGAGGATGAGGGGAAGAAAGAGAGGAGAACAAGATAGGTG
>JAPMUY010004683.1:0-32742 GCA_026901105.3 Galaxias olidus
ATTTACTCAGTTTATCTTTGTCTGATATTAAAATTTGTTTGATAATCTGAAACATTTAAGTGTGACAAATGTGCAAAAACAATAAGTATCTGTAAGGGGCCAAATACTTTTTCACAGCACTGTACAATAGAAAGGCAATGTATATTACCATATATCTGCTGTATCTATAGCTATATCTGTCGGGAAAAAATGATTTCATTCGCTCAGGGTGACTCATGGTGAAGGACTAGGCTACAGTAATGTCAAAGTCGACGATACGATGTTTTGGTTGGCGACATGGAAGTAACAACTAGGCGAATTTAAAAACCTCTTTCATACATTAAAACAGTCACTTCTAGACAAACTGACAATTTAGGTATTTGTTTTTATAGCCTACATAAACGTTTGCCATGTAACAAAAAAATCTGAATATTTCAATTTAATCACTTGATTTAAAAAACGAGTGAAAACAGATTTGATCTGCCTAACAAAAGTATGTAACCACAATAAAACTATTTGAAAGTTTTGACCACAATGAACTCTAACACTGTTTGTGTTTACCCCACAATACGTGTTATCACTGATAATATCAGCAAGGCACTTACTGCTAATGGTGGGTTCACACAACGCAGGAAAAAAAGCGAGGTGATATTGGCCCCGCCTGCCACAGAATACCTGCCTGACGTTTTGTGTGCAAACGATCACTTAGCTATATATAAGCGCACTACACGACATTAGGACGGATCTGTTGGCGCTGGAATGGAATTGATAGGGTCAAAACTGCGGGCGTAGTTAGGGCGGCAAAAAAAATCAACCTAATAATAAGAAGAAGAAGAATATGACTTTGTGATTTCAATATGTGAGCGTCACATGACGCATCAAATAACTATTAAAAAGTTGCTTTCAAGAAATAGTTCACCATTTTGGGTCTAAAGACTCATTTCCATCTATCCTCTAGTTGTCTCTTTTTCATATTACAACCCATCCAAATAGTTTTTACATCAATTTGTTTTTGAGTAGTTATGTTTTCCCGCTTAGCTTGAATGCTAACTGTTTGCCTGTAAATCTTTGGATGCTACCTTAAGTCGGTGTTTCAAAGCTAAATGTGAAAATTGACATTACTCAAAAATAGACCCAAATGGATGTAAAAACCATCGGGGCTAATCGGAAACAACTCTAAGACACATGGAAATAAGGTAAAACATGTAAAAAAAAAAAAATCAATTCCTATATTGATAATTTCAAACAATAATAATTCTGGTTCAATGCTAAAGGAAATCACTACTATTGGTTTATGATTATATAGTATATTTCCGCATTCTACCCAGTATTGTAATACTTCAATAGCTCGTATGCTTTGTATTAACATTACTATGAAGGTTATAAAAGAGATGCGCAACACCTGAGAAACAGAAAAGCTAGTGTGAGGGAATATACAGTGCATATTACCTAGGGAAACAATTTTATTGGAACTTCGTGTTAGTATTTTAAATGATCAGCAAAATACTTTTCAGTACCTAGTACATGTGTAAGCCTGTGTTAAATTGCAGTTTCCAATGCATCCAAAGCAATATGTGGTTAAAATTAATTTTTTTAAACCATTTGTGACCTAAATACATTACCGACTTGCTAACAGTATGAACCGTCTAGACCCCTCAGGTGATCTAGAACAGGTCTACTGACCATCCCCTGAGTTAAAAAAAAAAAAGGTGAAGTAGCGTTTAGCTACTAGGCAACAAATAGCTGGAAGTAACTTCCAGAGGATCTGAGACTCACTCCTAGCCTGACTACTTTTAAACCCAGATTAAAAACGTATACGTTCTCTATTGCGTTTGGCAGACTTGTTCCTTCTAAGCAATTTTGTATCTCTAATTACAATAGTTTTTATTTATTTTCATGGTCTTTTATTTTCTGCTTGCCTTGTGTAAAGCACATGGAATTGCCTTTGATTATGAAATCTGCTATACAAATACATTTGATTTGATTTAAACACAATTGTGGGGTAATAAGAGAGATGAGATCAAAGTAAATCCATTAACATTAGTACCGTCTCCTGCATTGCAGTTTACAGGGACATTAAACAAAAGATCTTGGGTGAGATTGAAAAAGTGTATGTGTGGGTGACAACAGCACGGCATCATCTTCCCACTGAGTAGCCCTAATGACCCCTAATGGCTGACCTCTAGATGCCCATGTCCTAAAATACTCCCTACGCAGCTCTCTGTTCAACACTTCACAAAAGCCTCAAAATTTACTTCTCCCTGACGATAATATGGGTTCCCTTATCAGCCTTGAACACTTCTTATTCATGTAAATGTGGGTGGATCCCAAACGGCACTCTCTAAAGATCCCGATGTGGCAATATATTCAAATCTAAACATGTATGGATAAATATAATTATCTCGTTCCTTTATTGATTGATTTTTCAATAGCGATTGAAAAAGGCCATTATTGTTCAGAAAACGTCAGGGCAGACATTTGATCTCGCATCATGCAAAATACTGAGCTATGCTGTACTGTACCTGTGGGAACCCATCGCTCATGTGGAAAACACACCTATGTTTACAGTTGTATGTTACGTGTTGAATTAAAACTGGCCTACAATCCACTTTTGGTGTCTTAGTGGTAATATTTCACCTGTGTCAAAGACTTTGCCACCCTTATTTATGGGTGCCACCCTTATCAATAACCTTCAGTTGTATCCCGTCCATTGTTCATCAATGCAATAACAATACCAATGAATAATGTTGAAATAATACGTTTAGATTAATTATCTGGGTTGATATGGAGGCTAGACAGAAAATCTAATTGTACATACTTGCAATGCATAGTAAACATTGTGTAATTATTATAAAGCTTTAAAATGACACTTCACAAGGGGGGGGCGACTTCTTATTTAAAACATTTTTTTTTTTAAAGAAGAGCTCTAAGGATTTGTCAAAGGGAAAATCGGGCAGAGGTTGTCCGTTGATGCTCAGCGGACAGAGGAGAGTTTCTCTTTAACTTGTTTAATAAGGTTAAATGAGTGTTCTCTCACATCACCAACATTTGATCACGCAACCCGTTATTTAAATATTGCAGTAGTCATCACTAATGTAACTTTTTTTTTTTTAACCAGAAGGCATTTATTTCAATAAAAAACTTCGGGGCATTTAGCAGGGCCTGTCCTTGTGCCCCTCCCCTCCTAGTTCAAAACAAAGTAACATTACCCGCTTCTTCATCATTGACATCACGCATGTATATCTTCTAATCGTTGAGCGATATTAACTCTAGAATAACTCTTCTGAAAATGCAATCGGGAATATTTTTAATACATAGCCATAGGTTATATTTATTGTTGGCTACGTTAATTGAAGTAACGTTAGAATAACTATTCTGAAAATGCAATCAGGAATATTTTTATGCATAGTTTATTTAAACGTCTTTGGCTACGTTTATTGAAGTAACCTTACCAGCTAATGTACATGCGCAAATACGTAATATTTTGTAGATGATTAATGCTGATGCAAACAGCTATTACTTTAGTTTGTACAATTACAGTATGCAATCATCTTCTCCTAAAAGAAGGTGATACATAGAAAGAGACATGTGTCATACCTTCCTCTGGCTCTTCATCCTCAGCAGGGGTCAGTGGTCCTCTACCCCCATCTGTCTTCTCCATCTGCCTCTGCAGGCTCACTACTTCATACATGGCATCGCTCTGGCTACACTTCTCACCCTGTACACGTACACGCACACGTACACACACACACACACACACACACACACACACACACACACACACACACACACACACACACACACACACACACACACACACACACACACACACACACACACACACACACACACACACACACACTTTGACATTGAACTTTTGTGTCTTCTTCATTAACATGATACATGTACAACCCATTTGTAGAGAATGGCACCAGCTGAGTTGCAATGGGCAGTTGCAGTCTCTTCAATATTGTTTAGAGCTTCCTATTTGAAAGCACATCCAAAGTTAGTTTCACCTTTGTCACTGCATAGGGGGAACATAGGAAATGTGTTTGCAGATAAATAGGGAGATTTCTAGAACAGTGGTGGCCAGGGAGAGCCATAATGTACAAAAAGTAAAACAAGAAGAAAAACTAGTGGACTTCAGACTTCCAAATTCAAACAAGAACATTGTGAAACCTGGCAAAGCTTCAGTCCATAGGATGGTAGCTGGAAATAATCCAATGTTTGCATAATTATTGCTGAACCAACTTTAATGAATTAATCTACACGGGTTTAACTGAATGAGAACTATGCACTTACAGTTGGTCATCTGTAAATCTCAAAGTGCCATTGTTGAATGTTGACGGAACTTCTCAAATAATGTTGGATGGCTTTTGACTGATCATACAAAAATTACACTGAAGAATTGAATTTGATGTATGGCATAGCTTGCCTTTATGTGCATTGATTCACTTTATTCCATTGTTCAGCCACTGGCAGAGCAAAACTAAATCTATAAACTAAATCAAAACTACTTCCAATCCCTGCTTTTCATGTTATAAGAAAACACTTAATCTATATAGAACCTTTCACACATACGATGCTGCTCAAACTGATTTACATATGGATCATTAAAACAAGAACGAATCACTATGGCAACAAAAAATACAGCAGCATAGATGAAAATAAATTCAAACAAATGAGTAGAAATGAATGTAATCAAGTCAAATAAAAATTTGTTTTAGGGGTAAAGCTAAAGCACAGGATAAAAATGGGTTAGCTGAAAGCCTTCAAGTAAAGGTATGCAAGTTCTTTTTTTTTTATATAAAAGTCTAGTGGCAGAATTTTGTATTCTTTATTGACTTTTTTGGGAGACCAGTAAAAAGGGCATAGCAGTAATCTAACCAACCAGAGATAAAATCATGAATGAGTTCCTCAGCATCCTGTTGTGGTAAAAATGGCTGTGCTGTTTCTCAGGTGAAAGCAAGCTGTCTGGGTCACTTCACTAATGTTCAAAGTATACTCTTTGCTTTTGGTACAAGTAAACGTATCTGTTTTATCCTCATTAAGCTTCAAAAGTTGTCATTCCACTGATGTATGGAAGTCAAACAGGCAGTCAGGGAGCAAGTCAATGTGATCTTCCACAACTACGCAGATGATACCCAACTACACATTTCATAACTCATGAGAATGAGCGATGTCATGGTCAGAGCTGAGGTAGTGATGCCTGAATTTACCCTGAAGAAATAACTATAGATATTATTTACAAGTGGGATCAAATCTGAAGTTGAGTTTACCATGTTATGATCTGAGCATATTTTTTATGCTAAATACAGTACTCTGAAGGTTTCTGGACAATATTTGTTTCGTATAGTTAACTGATTTCCAATTTTTTTTTAATTTCAATTCAATAATGGTTCCCTAATGTCTCCCAACTAATGAGTTTGCAGAACGAAATACATAAAAATAAATGTTTATGGATTAAAATCTTTAGCAGAGCATACAATATTATTTTTAAATTAGCTCTTTACCACACCCTAGTTTTCTCTTCTAGTGCTAATGAAATAACTGGCGCTTCTTCTAATTACTTGTGTGCGCCAATGATACATGGCATTTTATTTGATACAAATCACCTCAATTCTTCTAATTAATGACTAGGCATGAAAAGTTATTTTGGTCACAAAATTTGATTTATAAAATAGCTATTGAATCAATATTGTGATAGATTTATAACTGGTTAATTAAAAAGATATAGGGCTAATGTATACAAAGTTTGGAGTAAATGTAGATTAACCTGCAACTGTACCTGCTTGAGCTTGAGGTAGAAGGTTTCGCAGAGGGGTTTGCGGCTGAAATACCAGAAGCGTTCGTTGGCTGGGTAGACTCTGACCAGGGTCTCCAGCAGGAACCTCACTGGTTCTACCACCTCAGTCACCACCAGGTCCACAGCCACGGTCATATACACCTGCTTGTCTAGAACAGTGAGTTACATTAGAAGCCACCAATTAGAACATAAACCACTTCTGTACCCTAGCATACTTATCACCATATTTGATTATTGTTCTTTCCATGATTACTCTTTTACCAGCTGTATCTCAGCAACCATACATTCTATACACGATTCATACGTTAAAATGTGCGTCTTGGTATGCAGAAGTGTGCTCTCAATTCTGTCACATGATACAACGTAACATTTATATAATAATTAATAAACTGCCAAATCATCAACTTAGCTTTCCACACATTTTCAACAACATCCGGAATAAACAGCCCTTCCTTACAAGTCATCACGTGCCTGGACTATTGCAACTGTTATAATAATATGTTTAAGGCGGCTGTAGGTAGTCTCTGGTTTTGGGAACCCCTACCGTTTTCTTAGTGTAATTATTTTTACCTTACCATCGCAAAGTGGTCACTGCATGTCGCTAGCATGATCAACGACTATACTCTAAGTATGATATTCTCTTTCTAATTTAATGACGCACTTCCTTCTGCCATAAAGCAATTCGTCAGTTTTGTGGGAGATTGTAACCGGTGGCAAACAAAATGTGTTAAATATTGAGACTTCAAGAGGACTGATCTGAACGGTGATTTTTTAATTCTCAAATAGACATTACAATGAGCAAACTGTAGAAAGGTATTGATAATACGTTAATACAAAAAAGTTGCCTACAGTGGTTTTAATTCTACTCAATTTAGTTGACAAATGTTTTTTTTTGTTAATGGTTCATGCCATGAACAAACAAAATCACAAGTGTTTTAGATGTAATACTTTTCTGTCCATACATGGATTTTTTTCAGTGAAATGAAATAAGTTTTTGTCTTCAAAAATAAATAGAAATTTTGTTTTTGTCTTGAAAAAAATACAGCAAAAAAAAAAAAAAAAGGAAAGATAAAGAGGATGTAAATGTTTTTTTACAATTATTTGATAATACATGCTGGCCCAAACTTCTCTCACGGGATGTCTACAAGTTAAAAAAGTTAAATTTAAGACTTTGTTAGACATTTTAAATACTTATGTTAATCAAATTTGATACCAATCTTGGATGGAAATGCACACCAGAAGTGAAAATATACTCCTTCCTAGTACTTGCATTTTTCCATTTCCATTTCCATGAACCAACGAACAGGCTGGCTAGCAAAGCATGAGATAATGTTGCAATTCAATAGATCCATTAAAGGGACCATAATGTAATATTTGGAATATGTATTTGCCTAGCATTGTTTTGACATTCAGAGGGACAACATTAAAAATAAATCTGTGCCTTGTGCATTTTCTCTAGGTCACCTGACACCTTCTGAATCACAGTCATTTGTGACGTCGAAAATGGAAGTCAATCTAATTGACCAATCACAGACTCAAGCTAGTATAAGTAACGTTAAACTACTACGGCTGCAGCCATGACAACAGCGGAATGTCACTATCCTTGGCCTAGCCAATAACAAAACACAGCGAATGAATGTTGATGAACAATGGGCGTAAACTCGCATTCAACACTGAAAACGCCATGTGAGTTGGAAGGGAAGAAAGAGGCACCCTAGAATAATACAAAAACATACATTATATACTTTTTTTTTTCTTTGTTTTTTATGTGCTTCATAGAAACTAAGGAATCACACAAAAAAATGATTGTCTACCTAATGGGCCCTTTAAGTCAAGTGATCTAAATGTGTAAGGGGGCATGGCGCACGTACCAGAAATGTTCACAGTGACGAAATGATTAAAAAAACATTTTAGAACCATCCAATCTGAATAAGACAACTTAATAACGTTCTAAGCCTTTTACTAGTAAATGTGTATTTAAGGCATTTGAAGACTTTTTAAGGACTCGTGGCCACCCTGCTCTCACCTTTAGGTGTGTCTTCATTCAGCACCTGGAAGGCAAGGAGGTTTGGGTTCCATGTGCCTGTGATAACATAGGACTTTCCATCGGAACTCTTCCCCATAGACTCCTGGAAAGAACCATTACTATCAATCAAAACTTTAACATCGTTGTACTACAAATCTACTAACAGAATGCTATAACACAGTGCATCTTTTGTGTGATGGGAGTGAAAAATGTATTAAATAGACTCATCGTGTTTGTTGTAAGAGTTTTCAGGGTAACTCTGTAGCCTATGTCCATAAGTTGTGTTTCTACCACAGCAAACATGGCATTCTCTCTGCTTTGTGAGTCAGCCATGGCATTTAGTAATAATAAATAATAACATTGATAATACATTTTATTTGAGGGTTCAAGACACTCCAGGTCACCTGGTAGTCCAGTGAGGTTTGGCTAATAGAACAACAAAAATAATAACAAGCAGTCACTTTACATTAAAAAATAAATAAATAAACAAAAGCAGCGAGCTCAACTGCTTTTCCCCGAGAGATTTGTGGTTTCATGTAGTCAGAGAGTTAGTAGTGCAGGGGCATGTGATTGGTAGGCAGTAGTCCCAATACATGGAAATGCATTGTTTTTAAACTTTTTATTTTGTATTTTTGATCATGGAATTTTAACCTGGCAGTTGTGAACACAGCCTAGCAGGGCCTGCCTCATCCAAGACTTTAATTTCAGTGATGGAATATGTTACCATATTTATACAAAAACAAATATGTACTCACATCTGACATGATGTGTAGAACAGGCTATATCTATTTCACCATAATTTAGCAAAATACATCAATAATACATTTGGATAAAATAATGATAATTAAAAATCAAAGTTTTTTGTTGGAATACTGTAAGTATGAGGTCAAATATCTGGCATTCCTCCAATGACAACAAAACTATTATAATAATTATATAATATAATAATAAAAAATTCCCCCAATAATATACAGGTAAAGTTGGAAGCTTACATACACCTTAGCCAAACACAACATAAACTCAAAGTTTTTCGCAATTCCTGACATTTAATCCTAGTTCACATTCCCTGTCTTAGGTTATTTAGAATTACTACTTTATTTTAATAATATTAAAGCGATAGTTTAACTTTTTGGGAAATACAATATGGTCCTACTTACCCATAGTCAGATATGATGATCCATATCAATCTTATGGTTGTATGTCCAGAAATGTGCTATTTGGCAAGTAGGCAGGTAAATGTTGCTAGCTTAGCAATGACTGTAAACTATGGGACACTGCTAGCATGGCTCTGTCAAAAGTGGACAGATACGCAATGGGACCTATTGTTGCAAAGCTGCCTACTCAACAATATACAAAACTATAGTTAGGCAAAATAGGTCAGACCGCATATTTGTTTCAATAACAACATCTGGCTTTCACATTTTAATTTCTACATGTGTGAATTATAGTGGACATATAACATGTAAATAACACAGCTTTGGAGTTTTAATAAGTTGTTTTGTCACTTTTGACGGAGCCATGCACAATCAGACCAGAGGACATTTCTCCACACATCAGTAAAATAGGGTCCAAAATTGTGGTCAACAGCGCACATTTGATGACTGTGATGCTCGTGCATTAGTGCAATATGTAAGTAAAAAAAGAAGAGCAACTGTTCCTCTGGTGACTGACACAGTCAATGCAGGATGTGTCAGCAAGAACAGTCTGTCAACAATTACATAAAGAGGGATATTATAGTAGGGTTACAGTGCATAAACCCCTCATTACAAAGAATGCACTAGTTTTTTTGCAACATTTCAGTTTAGTGGTGCAAAAAATAGCCATTGATCTACAGAGATGTGGAAAAAGGTGATCTGTCAGATGAGTCATCCTTCATTGTATCCTTGACAAGTGAGCTGCAATTGTGATATAGTGAATTATAAGTTGAATAATCTGTATGTAAACAATTGTTGGAAATATTACTTGTGTCATGTACAAAGTAGATGTCCCAACCAACTTGCCCAAACTACAGTTTGTTAACATGAAATCTGTGGAGTGGTTAAAAAATGTGTTTTAATGGCTTAAACCTAAGTAAGTGCCTGTAAACTTCCGACTTCAACTGTATATTGAATTTGCGTGATATTTATAATACATTAGTAAAAATGTACTCACCATGTCAAGGAGGTGCATATCACTGTTGCGCAGTTTCTGCCCTGGACTTAATAACATACCAAAACACCTTGAGAGAAATATAAAAAAGAGTTGGTGGTGTACTAGACTGATACAGTTACAATGTGCAAACAAAGTATGGCAGGTACTCCTGATGACTCCTCTCATCCACTAACAATACAAGGGTGCTTAAAAATGACATGTCCATGTCTTTGAAAGGATGATGGCGTCATGAAGTAGCTGGCATTAAAAAAAAACACAAGTAAAAATACAAACAGATGTTCAATGGAAACTAGTAGTTTATTTCAATTCTAGTCTTGCATTCATCCATCCATCCATCCATTAGCTATACCACTTATCCTATGCAGGGTCGCGGGGGGGTTGGAGCCTATCCCAGGACAGATACACCCTGGACAGGTCGCCAGTCTGTCACAGGGCCGACACATAGGGACAGACAACAACTCACACTCACAATTACACCTACGGACAATTTAGAGTCACCAATTAACCTGCATGTTCTTGGACTGTGGGAGGAAACCGGAGTACCCGGAGGAAACCGACGCAAACCAGGGAGAACACACAAACTCCACACAGAAAGACCCTTGGGTCAGGTGGGGATTGAACCTCACTGAGCCACCGTGCTGCCCTTGGATTGGATTGCGTTCAATTTAGTGAAATTTTTTGATGCGTAAGAATTCTATAATTTCACTTTTTTAAACATTTGATTAAACTGTTCCGGCACTGCGGTCAACAATTGTAAAGACAAGGGTATGCTACTTTAGGTGCTATATCTACTTATAATTGTTACTTTTGAACAGTGCACTTGATATCTTTTGAACGTTGTAGCTGTTATGTATTGCTATTGTAAGTTTGACCCTCCTGTAGGACTCCAATGCTTTGCTTTGTGTTACTCGATTAAAGACCTGTTACACGATCCTCTCGCCTAATGTCCGTTCTTTTATTAGTTGTATAGTGAGCACTCAACAAAACTGGTCACCTTGTGTGGTTTTAGTTGTGTAAATGCTAAAAGGGTACAAACTGAGAGGGTTTCCAGTGCAAAAAAAGAAATTGGCTGCAATGGTAGGAAACATCTGAACATTTCATGAATCCATAGGAGAGTGGAGTTCATAGAAAGGTTTGAATTTTTTGTTCTGGCAAACAAGATTGACAACATTGTCATTGGGGGTAATTGCAAAAAAAAATCTGTTATATATATATATATATATATATATATATATGTATATACGTGTATTTGTATATATATATATATATATATATATATATATATATATATATATATACACACACACACACATATACACAGTACTGTGCAAAGTCTTAAAAGTTAGAAAAAATGTATGTATAAAAATATAAAATGTTAATTAAAATGTTAACATTGCTAATGTGATAAACAGTGTTGGGACTAACCGTAATTTCACTACTATTCGCGGAAACTAGTAAAGAAACGCGTTATTATTCACATTTTAATAATTACTAGTTACTGTCATTTTCTTCATTTTACCGATAACAAATTAGTGTTTTATTTTGCTTCAAGGTCACTCTTTACTGTTTATGCTCAAACGTGACTCTTTCCTGTATATTTTTCTGCGTGCAGTTCGGGAGCTCAACGTTTTGTATAGCCCCCCTTCTTATGCCCCCTCAATGTTATTTCATTAGCATGAGGAAGAAGCTTACAGCGAACCACACACGCTATTTAGGGTTTACTAATGTTATTTAAATCTGTATTGTTTCCAATGTTTCATAACGAAGTAAATACTTTTTAAGGGGTGCCTCTGGTATTCTAAATTCCTAAGTTTTGGTTCTGGAGGAAACTGTGGTAACTAAACTGGTAATGAACGTTTGCGAAGCGCTCGACTATGAGTAGTTGTACTTGTAGTTGTTAGCTAGGTAAACCTGGCATACTGGCTAGCGAAAGTCACAGCAGCGATACCAGCTTGAACAAAACTTAATGTTTGCTCGGCTGATCTGGAGGGTGGCCCGGACACAAACAGTACGGGAAATATATTGTTACTTTAAACTTAAATAACGTTCATTGCTGAGCATTTTGTGAAACTTATATAATTTTATTTCGTCCGCTTTAAAAGTGGGAATATTATTTTGAGCTGGAAATGTAAGCCGGGAGTTTTGAGGCTTGTTGTTTGGCCATTTGAGACTAGAATAATAAATCGTACAAATATTTTGTGTGTGGTTAATGGTTTATTAGGATTATTATTTGTGTTGCGGTTTTGAAATATATGTATATCGGGGCCTATTGGCAAATAGAAAGTAGGCCTACCACAGAACGATCACAAGTTAGCAGTGTGGGATAAAAAGTAAAGCCCAAACTTAAGAGTTTGAGTAAATTGGGAAACGCAAAAGTTACTAATGTTAGTAAAGCATTACTTTTTTAAGGGAGTAATCGGTAAAGTAACGTAGTTACTTTTTTAAAGCGGTAACGAGTAACTGTAACTACTTACAAATTTCCAGTAACTAGCACAACACTGGTGATAAATGACTTTAATGACTTTAACCCTCTGAGACCGAGCGACGCGCCGGCGCGCTCATCAGTCATCCGCTACAAAATCTTGAATAAAAAACGAACTATTTTATTTAGAGACAATTTCTTTTTTTTGTTTTAAACTAGAGGCCTGTAGCTTTAATTGAAGACCATTTCGGTCGATGTAAGTTGTTCGCATACTTTTCCACAGATCTACAAATTTAGGGAATGTTGCTTGCACGTAGCCTATCATAGGTTGCGTTGCCCCTCGTTTACCAACATAAACCATTGATCTAGTGATATTTTCGCGGGGTTTTATGACATCATTAGATAGTTTAGGTCACGTGATTTAAAGTTCCCAGTGTTTACTCCAAAGAATTGCGACGATAATCATTCGACCGTCGACACAGCCTGCATGTCAATGAAGATAAACCCTTTCCATTGGCATCATGTCATATTGGATCATACAGCGGATAAGAGACGCAACAAAACTGTATTTTTTACTTTTACCAGCCACTATGTCTAGAAGAAGATACACTTACTCGATAAGAAGCTATTGAGAGGATATTTCAAAGTGAGGAGAGAGGACAGCGCGTCGTTTTCATACAGCCGCTCAAGCCAATAATCCCAAGATGTTGACGATTTTAGAAAAGGAATAGGTCCATTTGAGGACAAGTAAGTAGTTTCAAATTGTAATAATATTTGGATGCACGTGACTAATTGCCAATGTTTTATTGAAAGGAATGTTAGCCTGTTATTGTTTGCCGATGGTGTGTTGAAAGTAAGTGTAGCCTAGTGAGCATCCTGGCGCGACTTAGCAAATTTACCTGGGATAATTTTATTATCTCAATATCACAATAGTCCATGATATTGAGAAATAGCCATGGTAACTTGTTATAATTTTCCAAATGATACTTGTTTGCAATTTCGTTTGAATTATAATATGCAATTGATGTTTTGTGATAGCCAACATTGTAACTTGATTCTAATGTAAATGTGGGGGGAGGTTGCAAAGGTGTCGGGTGTAGAGGGTAGAACGTGAAATGTAGGCTGAATGGGGGTGGGTTGTAAAATGCAAATCTTGCCTGAAAAAGTGGGTCTGTGTTCATGTTCTCTGCATGAAGTTTTATTTCATCACAAATGTTGTAACTGAATTGCTATTACTGTTATTGTTGTAACACATTTCTTTTATTTTTGATTTCTTTATTTTATTTTTTATTAGTGTTGAAGATCAACAGAGTGCAACAAAGCCTGCCATCCCTGTAAATCAGCAAGCACCCTCCAGCACAGACCAGCAGGCACCTCTCTGGTCCTGCTCCTGTCTTTAGCCCAACAATCGCCTACGTCTTTCCACTTTCTGGACATTGCTGTCACCAATTCATTCATCCTCCACAAAGAAGTATGTGCAAGAACAACATGTCACATCAGGTCTTTGTTGAGCTGCTCACTACTGAACTGTGTGGGGTGCAACTGGATAACACCACAGCAGAAAGGCAATATGGACACACTCCTGTGGCCATTGTTCCAGCCAACGTACATTCAGATAGGGCACCAGAAGGCCACAGGAAGTGAAAACTGTGCAATAAATACACTACATGGCAGTGTAAGGACCCCCCACTTTACACAAACTGCCAAGTATCACAGTTAGGGACCTCTAGACCACAAGATTTCATTTTTCAGGATGGTAGAACATTTTGACTGTACAAAACGAGTATGAACAATGGTCACTCTAATGTAAGTAGTTCAGTGGAAAGTGATCTTATAAGGTCCCAGACACTTCAGTGTGATTCCATACACCAGTGGCTACATCATAACTGAATTTAAGAGTACTTGCATGCTTTTTTGCTGTGTTTTGCTAATAAAACTGAAGAAATTCAATGGCCGTTTTTTGTTTTTTTGGTTTTTATGGTTATTATGCCATATTCTACAGTCCAGAAATGTGGTTTGAGTGTCACACTTGATTAGCCTCAACTGTACTGAATCTGGGGATATGTGTTACTTCAGTGTCCTACCAGAAATGACTGCAATGTTAGTTAAAATATAAAGATATCAAAAACGGCAATAAAAATCTCTAGGTCTCAGAGGGTTAAAAATCGATTTTTATTTTGTGCAACAATGTTTGTTAATATGATCAATGCATCGATCCATCGTCCCAGCCCTAATTGGACCTTAACTGCTTACTTGTAACAAGCAGTGCACCATTGTGGAAGCATCTGCATTTGTTATGTTTCTCCACTAATTTTTTTTTGTCACCCGTCTGTATATTAGAAACAAATATTAAAAACACTTTTTTATGAGTCGTTTCGCATTTATTTCTAATAAATACGTATTTGGCTTGGAAGTTGAACAAATTTGTTTGCAAACTTTGATCAAGGGCAAGCAATCATGTCTCTGAATACATAGTGAATCAAATAAAATCAAATTGTTTTGTACTGCACATTTCAAGCACAAAGCCAATTCACTGTGCTTTACACAAAGCAAGCAGAGCCTGGTGATTGCTTGGGAAATGCAATATGGATGCCTTCAGAAACAGAGTACATATGTTGTCTGGAGATAGACAACATTGGTCGGGAGGTAGACACAATTTACAGTCTTAATTTGGTGTCGCTTTAAGTTCAACGAGTCAGCAGTTCAGGCCTATGTGAATTTTGTCATTTAATATGTGTTCAACTTTACAAACTGTCTTGTGCTATAGCTTGGCATATACATTTTTCCAGTGTTGCATTTTAACTAGGTTTTAATAGAGTGGCACAGCTGGTTTGCGACCCATCTCAAGACATGAAGGAGCTTTCTACAGAGAAGAGAGGATCAAAGTAAAATAATTTTAGTCTGTCCCTGACCCAAGTCTCCTCACGGCTTTGCAGGTAGCCTGTTGCTGTAAGATAAAACAAAAAGGACATCACAGAAACAAGTGTGCCAACATTGTGTAGCTGTGACCTGACAAAGATCGATTTGGTCGAAACATTGTTTATATATGAGTCAATAAATACACAAGTGGAGTAAATTGGAGTTGCAGACTTTTTTTCTCCTTAACATAGTGTAGCTGTACATTGAAAGCTTGATTTTTTTTTTTTTCATAGCCATGTACAAGAATGACCTAAAACCTTAAATAGTAGTAAAATAAAATAAAAGTTGAATAGTAAAATACACAAAAATACATTTGATCAAAACTTTCAAACCAGGAAAAAGTCTGATTGAGATTAATACTCTTAAGAATAGTCTTTTTCAAGGGAGACCTGGGTAAGACAGGCAGGAGCATATAAAAAAAAAACACAGTTACAGACAAATCAAAACGAGACAACATAGAAAGTGCTCATAAGTATGCAATGGGAACTCAAATTTTAGAAGATAAATCCATAATCAGGAGAATAAAATTAAAATAAAACTTGAATTAAAAGCATTGACATTGTAAGGAAATGGTTTCTAATGATTTCACTTTAAAAGCATTTCAAGAGATTAATTCATATAGTTTAAACATTTTTTGCAAAGTATTCCATGCCGAAGGTGCAGAATACACAAAAACACTTTTCCCAATTACCGTACAGGCAGCAAGCATGAAAAAGTTGTGCGAACGCAAAGTGTTGTCCGGCACTTTTCTGCGTAATGAAAACACATACAGTTAGGCCCAAAAATATTTGGACAGTGACACAATCTTCATGATTTGGGCTCTGCATGCCACCACATTGGATTTGAAGTGAAACTACAACGGAATTGAAGTGCAGACTTTAAGGTTTAATTCAAGGGGTTGAACAAAAATATATGATTAAACATGTAGGAATTGTAGCTATTTTTATACAAACGCTCCTCATTTCAGGGGCTCAAAAGTAATTGGACAAATAAACATAACCCCAAGTAAAATGTTACTTTTCAATATTTTGTTGAGAATCCTTTGCAGGCAATGACTGCCTGAAGTCTGGAACCCATGGACATCACCAAACGCTGGGTTTCCTCCTTTGTGATGCTTTGCCAGGCCTTTACTGCAGCGGTCTTCAGTTGTTGCTTGTTTGTGGGTCTTTCTGCCTTAAGTTTTGTCTTGAGCAAGTGAAATGCATGCTCGATTGGGTTGAGATCTGGTGATTGACTCGGCCATTGCAGAATATTCCACTTCTTTGCTTTAAAAAACTCCTGGGTTGCTTTTGCAGTATGTTTTGGGTCATTGTCCATCTGTACTGTGAAGCGCCGTCCAATCAACTTTGATGCATTTGGCTGAATCTGAGCAGAAAGTATATCCCTATACACTTCAGAATTCATCCGGCTGCTTCTGTCTTTTGTCACATCATCAATAAACACAAGTGACCCAGTGCCATTGGAAGCCATGCATGCCCATGCCATCACACTGCCTCCACCATGTTTTACAGAAGATGTGGTGTGCTAGTGATCATGAGCTGTTCCAATTCTCCTCCAAACTTTCTTCTTCCCATCATTCTGGTACAGGTTGATCTTAGTCTCATCTGTCCAAAGAATGCTGTTCCAGAATTGGGTTGGCTTCTTCAGGTGTTTTTTGGCAAAGTCAATTCTGGCCTTTCTATTTTTGAGGCTGATTAATGGTTTGCACCTTGTGGTGAATCCTTTGTATTTACTCTCATGAAGTCTTCTCTTCATGGTAGACTTAGATACTGATACACCTACTTCCTGGAGAGTGTTCTTCACTTGAGTGGAGTGAAGGGGTTTTTCTTCACCATGGACAGGTCGCCAGTCTATCACCACTGTTGGCCGTGGACATCGAGGCCTTTTTGACAGACACCAACACACTCAGAATGTACCAAACTGTTGATTTGGCCACTCCTAACAGCTATCTCTCTGATGGATTTCTGCTTTTTGTTTTTGGACTCAGGATGGTCTGTTTCACCTCCATTGAGAGTCCTTTGACCGCATGTTGTGTGTTCACAGCAACAGGGAGAACATGCAAACTCCACACAGAAACGCCTTTGGATCAGGTGGGGATTGAACCCAGGACCTTCCCCACAAGTCCTTCCAGGTAATTTTACTTTGCTCTACACTTTCCCAGTTCATCCATCGCCCTTGTTTGGCTTGTGAAAATGTTTTAGCGCTCCTTACAGCTTCCTCTTGCTTACTGCTCTATCAGCTGAGAGTTTGCGTTGTTCCAATTGATTATTTTGACCTGAATATCTCGGTTTAACAAAACTTGTGTACTGTCCAAACCCTCCTCGTCCATGTTATACTTGTCCAACTATTTCCGTATGTTTAAGGGCTGCTTTTGCTTGCAGTACGGCCTCTTTTGGATTCCATTTACATCCTGTTGCTAATGTGGGAGCCGCTTTTCTTACTATACTATCTTGGGATTCCATAAGTGTCATTTCTAATCTAGCTTTAGTGCACTTAAATTCCTCTGTAAGCCCGGTAAGCGGCAGCTCCAGAGCACCTTTCCTATAAAGAGCCAGGCTACTAAGACAGATTATTTGCTATAATACATTTCCTAGCTATTTTTAGCATAAAAGCTGACCTTTAAATAGCTTTTCAACTATTAGAGGGATGGGTACATCATACACTGTCAATAACACACTGTTTGTACTTTTTACCATAAATGTTCCATTTCCTGTTTTTGTGTGACTTCTCAATGTGTGTATATAATGGCCTCTGTTCAGTTCTATCCTTCATTCCTCCACCTGCTCAGAGTCTTTAAGGGTAGCATTGTACCAATTTCCAAGACTTTTGACAGGCTTTTCGATCACGGTTGGAATTGGATCCTCATCTTTGAAGAACATTTTGTTGCACAATTTTCCCTTAACAACTAATATGCTTCTGGATTTGCTTGGTTTCACTTTCATTCTAGCCCATTTAAGGTTATCATTAAGTTTGCTTAGCAGTCTTTTAGTACACGGAGCAGTTGTCGTCAATATTGTCATATCATCCATATATGCTCGAATGGGAGGGAGGCGTAATCGTGCCCTTAACTTTTGCCCGCCAACGACCCATTTTGAAGCTCGGATTATTACTTCCATGGCCATAGTAAATGCCAAGGGTGAGATTGTACATCCGGCCATGATACCAATCTCCAGACGTTGCCATTCGGTGGTAAATGTCGGTGTATCAAAACACAATTGAATGTCTTGAAAGTATGCCTTAATCAGGTTTAAAATTGCATTTGGTACCTTAAAAAACTCAAATGCAGACCACAAAAGCTTGTGGGGCACAGACCCAAATGTGTTTGCCAAGTCCAGGAAAATGACATGAAGGTCCTTTTTCTCACGTTTTGCCAATTGAATTTGGTGCCAAATCATGCTAGTGTGCTCCAGAAACCCGGAGAAGCCTGAAATGCCTGCTCTCTGTACTGAGGTATCAATTAACTTGTTCTTTGTAAGGTATTCGCTCAGTCTTTGTGCTACTACGCTAAAAAATATTTTCCTCTCCACATTAAGCAAGCAAATTGGTCTGAACTCGCTCTGAACTCGCTAATGTCACTAGAATCTTTCTATTTTGGAATCAGTACTCCTCAAGGCTCGATGCCACGATCTGGGAATGATTTGTTTTTCCCATGCTAGCTTCAGTAGTTTTCAAAGGAAACGTAGGACATCAGGTGCATTTTTATACAGTCTGTAAGGTACTCCGTTAGGTCCTGGAGCCGATGCTGCTCTTGCACGTCTGACTGCATTTTCCACCTCTTTCCATTTTGGAGTGCTAGTGTCCATTTGCTCTACTGGGTCCTCAATTGGTGGAATACCTGCGGGAATTGTGAGTTCCTCATGCATTTTCTCATCTGTGTGAGTTTCTTTTAGGTGGGACTCCAGTTCCTGTTTGGTTGTTTTAAGCGTTCCGTTTTTTGCTTTGTTTTTTGTCAGTTTTTTGCTTTGTTGAAGGACTTAGTAAACTTGAAGGGGTCTTTGTAGAATGGACTCCTTGCTCGTTCTTTCTTCTTTCGGTTTCTTCGTAGGTTCTCGGCTCTCCTCAATGTTGACAACCGCTTCTTTAAGCTGTCCTGCAAGTCTTTAATGCCTGCCTTTTCTGATTCAGACGCCTTTTTCCATTGCTTTTTAATAGCCTTCTTTCTTTTACCAGCTTGTCGATCTCTTGTTGCCTCCTCGATTTTCTTGGTTCCACCTGGGTATTTTGAAGTTTCTCCAGTAGCCCAAATTTCTCCTTTCCATAATCATATATACATCCCCAATTTTATCTAGCATCCTTTCCACTGTGCCCCTTAGCTGTTCAAGTGTCTTTTTTAGCTCTATGTTAATAGAGTCCCAAACATTCTTTTCAGCGGCTGATGGCCACTTTACTTTAGGTTTTTGGTCACTGATCTTCTCCTTGGAGGTTTTTTGTGCCTGATTGGGCTCTACTACCTTATTCCCTTGTCTTTCGGTGCTTGTCTTTGCCGCCTCAGTGCTGGAGTTGTTGATGGCCTGCGGACTATGGTTTGTGTCCAGCCGCTGGCCTTCATTCGACTTACTTGCTTGACTTCTTAAAAAGTACTGGTCAATGCGATGCTCCTGCTTCTTCCTACTTAGGCACCCTTTCTTACTTTGGTGTATTCTCAGGCCCCTTACAGATGTTACCTTTTCCCAGCCACAAGGGCAGATCTGGTGACTTTTACCTATGATTGCATTGGTTTCTGAAGTGCTTCTCGTGCTCATAGTCGTTGCGTTGCTTAGGGTCAAAACTGTGTTATCAGTGTGTAAGTCGAGAATGTGTGTGTGCCATCAATGTGTGCCTGTTTTTCTATACTTGTGAGGACCGAAATTTGAATTTTACAATCCAGGTCAGGACCTTTTGGTGATATTAGGACCAAATGGTGTCCTCACAAGTTTATTCTTTAATAGATCGCAAACAGTTGCTCTAAAATACCTAGTATGAGATACAATAATGTTCTTTGTAATAAAGGCAACATATTGAACACCAAAAAAGAATACCGTCCGATATCTCAATAATTTTATTTTTTAACTCCCTAATGGCGGCATCGGCCCCAAAAATCCAGCATTGGTCGGGCTTTAAATTCTGCTACTCCATATAGAAAAAGCCTTTATTGCGATGGTATATTACAATCTCAACAATCTCTACAAAGAGACTTTTAGACTAGCATACCATAACAATGTAAGTGGCTTACCTTAACACAAAACATGCTTCAGTAGCAATTGTTAAATGCAATATTCAAACTGAAACAAGGGTAGCAGTAACAGCAGTAACTAACTGGTATTGTTTACATTCTCACATGTCAACAATGCTGAAATGGAAGATAATACAAGGACTAAATAGTAATGATTGATTTCTATTATGAATTATTCCCATATGAGGTGGGAACTTACAAAGCCTCTGAAGCTTTCAACATGGCTTTAATCTCCTTTACCTCTCAATGGCCAGTTCTTTGTTGCAAATCTGCTGGACTGTCACCACCACTTTCTTCTGAACCCCTTGGCGCAGTTTGAAGTAGAACTTGTCTCGGTCCTTTGGAACCAGACTGTGGGGAAGAAAACGTTTTTTTGTTGTTTTCATAAAATGAACAAAAGAACAAAGCAAATTTAGTGTGATTGGATAACTTTTTAAATAAAATGTACAGTGCTGTCCCGAGCAAACACTCCTTTGGGCTGGTTTAGAACATTTTAGGGAAGACTGACCTGAAGTTACATTTCCCATCATCCTCGCGGACCTCCAGGGAGATGGAGAAGGTAAATATATCACTGTCAGGCAAGAGAGGCAAGGCAGCGTCCCTCACGTCTGGGTCTAGCTTGGAGGAACGACGGAAAGCCGTTGAGAAACTGTAGAGGATACGACTTACCTAAACAGAAGACAGATGAACAAGAGAAATGTGGAAATTGAAGGGACAGAAAATCCGTAGGATTCAAATGAATGTTTACCACTTGAAACTCATAGGTTGTTCATAGAGGTAAGGATGTACCTTTAAATTCATGTTTTTAGCTTTTGTTTGCTTTTTATATTTATTTTATAAAAATTTTACCTATTGTTAAATGCAATATTTTTCAAAGAACATAAACAGGGGGGAACCGTATGAAACAAAGCAACACGTTGCCTGTATACACCGTTAAATACAGTTAGGCCCAAAAATATTTGGACAGTGACACAATCTTCATGATTTGGGCTCTGCATGCCACCACATTGGATTTGAAATGAAACAACTACAACAGAATTGAAGTGCAGACTTTAAGGTTTAATTCAAGGGGTTGAACAAAATTATATGATTAAACATGTAGGAATTGTAGCTATTTTTATACAAACGCTCCTCATTTCAGGGGCTCAAAAGTAATTGGACAAATAAACATAACCCCAAGTAAAATGTTACTTTTCAATATTTTGTGGAGAATCCTTTGCAGGCAATGACTGCCTGAAGTCTGGAACCCATTGACATCACCAAACGCTGGGTTTCCTCCTTTGTGATGCTTTGCCAGGCCTTTACTGCAGCGGTCTTCAGTTGTTGCTTGTTTGTGGGTCTTTCTGCCTTAAGTTTTGTCTTGAGCAAGTGAAATGCATGCTCGATTGGGTTGAGATCTGGTGATTGACTCGGCCATTGCAGAATATTCCACTTCTTTGCTTTTAAAAAACTGGGTTGCTTTTGCAGTATGTTTTGGGTCATTGTCCATCTGTACTGTGAAGCGCCGTCCAATCAACTTTGGAGTTTTTCTTCACCATGGAAAGGATTCTGCGATCATCCACCACTGTTGTCTTCCGTGGACGTCCAGGCCTTTTTGAGTTCCCAAGCTCACCAGTGCACTCTTTTTTTTCTCAGAATGTACCAAACTGTTGATTTGGCCACTCCTAACATTTCTACTATCTCTCTGATGGATTTCTTCTTTTTTTTCAGCCTCAGGATGGTCTGTTTCACCTCCATTGAGAGCTCCTTTGACCGCATGTTGTGTGTTCACAGCAACAGCTTCCAAATGCAAACGCCACACCTGGAATCAACTCCAGACCTTTTAACTGCTTAATTGATGACAGGTTAATGAGGGAAGAGCCCATGCAGCGTTGTTATATTTTTTTGCAGCCTTCTGAGTCAATTGTCCAATTACTTTTGGTCCCTTGAAAAAGAGGCGGCTAAGTATTAAAGAGCTGTAATTCCTAAACCCTTGCTCCAATTTGGATGTGAATACTCTCAAATTACAGCTGAGAGTCTGCACTTTAAGACCATATTGATTATATAATTGTATCCTGAATATGTTTTCGTAAACAGCTAAAATAACAAAACTTGTGTCACTGTCCAAATATTTTTGGCCCTAACTGTATGTCAGCGCTACTTACATTAGCCAATCACATCCCCCCACACAACTCTCCAGTTTCGGGTGGAAGCGCAAATCGCTAGAAAAATGAAAACAGCTGCACCAGGTGTAACGTTTTACGTATGTTAAGGTGACTGCTCGTGATGTATCGGAAACCTTTCACTTTGTGGCATTTCAAATGCATCAGTGGCACGTTGTTTTCCACTGATGTCTATTTGGCCAAGTTAATTCCACTCAAAGTGAATAGGAATAGCCAGAAGCTTGGTTAGAGACAGAAGCAGACACAGGCTGAGCAAGATGGCATGCCATTGAAGAGGAAAGGTTGAATACGAGATTATTTTTTGTTTTTTTGTGAGATGCTTATGATTGATTGTTCAAATTTACAATTATCCAACTTTCTTTTGTAGTAAACTTCCATGCACCAAACCACTGGGTTTGAATCTGCATGGACAAAAAGCCATAGTTGGCGTAAGAACATAGAAAAGTGGATGCTATATTTGTGCAGAAAGAAACATACATATATGTAGATGCAATGTAGACAACGTTTTCCCGCAATCTCCTCACGGAAATTATGACCTGGGCATTGTAATGGCGTGTTTAAAACGCTGGGGGAACAAACACCCCATTCAAAATACCTAACATTATTTGAAGAAAAACATAGTAGCCTTCACTTTAAAGAAAATGTAGCCTAGAGCAGACATTGTGGTGTTAGATCTCGTCTTTACTGGCTTTGGGGGTAGTATGCAAATGCTTGTCTAAAGATTGCCTTTCTCTATTGACTTCTTTGCCTTCAATCACCCCACTCTTTCCATAAACATGTTAACATTTAGAGGAACAAACCCAAGACCTATGAATAGGCTGCTGGCAAAAAGTCAATAGCTGCTGGAAATCAAACAACTGGAATCTTTTCATCAGTGACCTCTCTGGACTAAAAAAACAAAAACATTATATTTTTCTCAAATCTAGCTGGGGACCCGCAACCCTGGGGTATGTGGGACATTCATTTCTGTTTTTAGTCTGGCCTGTAGTGTTCTTACATACACACATACACCTTTCTACTATGATAATGCTAATAGTCTGGCCTGTAGTGTTCTTACATATACACCTTTCTACTATGATAATGCTAATAGTCTGGCCTGTAGTGTTCTTACATACACAAATACACCTTTTTACAATGGTAATGCTAATAGTCTGGCCTGTAGTGTTCTTACATATACACCTTTTTACAATGGTAATGCTAATAGTCTGGTCTGTGGTGTTCTTACATACACAAATACACCTTTTTACTATGGTAATGCTAATAGTCTGGCCATAAAGAGATGCTACAAAGATTATACAATTTTCACAATCGTCTAATAAAAATGACTTACAGCTTCTTTAATATGACAAGAGAAGACGTGGATCTGAAAGTCCTCCGAACTGCGATAGCTCTCAGTGAAGGAGAAGCAATCACTCTCGATAGAGCCCTCCCGCCCACGGACACAAAAAAGTACTTTGTAGATGGGGAATGAAGCAATCTCTGTGCCTGAGGCCTGGTCCACAATCCTGGAAAACAGATAAGAAGTCATAACCCTTTGTCCTCTCTGTCTACTCCCCACTAAGGCTGTATCTGACATAAAAACATAAGTAGAAATAACAAGCAAATTACTGCTAGCCAAGCATAACAAGTGTATGTCTGTTTGTCTGTATGTCTCAGAACTTCCCTATAAGGCATTACATTGGCAGCCCCGTCCCTACTTAGTCAATAATATGATCATTGCAAAATACACAGGATAGGATGTTATAATATCCATTATGACATACTCCAAGATGAGCACGTCAAAAGACAATATTTTAGAATGGACTTGGGTTGAGAGCAGATATGTCATTGGGGTTTTCAAGTGGGCACCCTCTATCCCGGATGTCTCGTTCATTTGAGCCCACAACACCTCCAGAAGACTTAACAGTGAGCAATGACGTCTCAGAGCCACCCCCCCCCTATATCCACTCTCGGCACGGCCAGATATTAAGAAAAAATTAAATCAGCTATAGTGCAAATTTCTTGTATGACCATAACCTACTGTTTCAGGATATCCAAAGTCAGGCAAGGACTCTCAGTATAAATTGTGTCTATTTTCTGTCCCACAGATCCTAATGTTCATTCTGTTTTACACCAGTGAAAGTCATTCATCGCTCCTTTACAAACGGGTGAGCACTGCACACTCATTTTAAGCCCATGTGGCCCACCTGATGTAATCTGTAGTGATTTATAGGGGTTTCTATCATATCTGAGGGCTCTACATAATGCCTTTCACACACTACACGACTTTCAAAGTCGCAAGATCGCTGGACCGCACTCACTACACACGTTGATGTCGTTGATGTTGGTGTTCACACTACATGACTGATCGGTGTTTACCAAAGAGGACTAAACTACGTTTAGTCACGAAAACACACGCGAGAAGTGGTGTTACAACTCCTCCCTCTTGCTTTCATCTTACGGTCTCATTGGCAGTAGGTCGTCACTGCTCTCATTGTCACAGCACCGTTCACACTACAGGATCTGGACTCTCCAACGCGACCAGATGTTAAACCTGCTCGACATCCAGTCCTGAGTTGCGAGGCATCGGTGACGCATCAGTGACTGTCTCAGCCCGCGTCGTGTGCAGTTCACACTGCATGATCTTTACTCACCAGAGCTACGATATGCCTCCCATCTGGGGCTTTTGTCTGCGTTTTAAAAAAACATGTCGGCGAGCGGAAAATTGGGCTCAAATCGTGTAGTGTGAAGTTGGCGTAAGGATCCACCATTTTTCACTGGCAACATATTCCTGCGCTTAATCACAAACAGTAAAATTTCTTCCAAGGACACATTCTTTCAGGGCTGTTGTGTCTTTTTGACACATTCTTTCAGGGCTGTTGTGTCTTTTTGCCATGAACTCAGATGGGTGCATCAAAGGAGCTGCTTCCTCCTCTGTGGCCTTCCAAAGAATTTCATCCAACATGAGCTGCTCATTCAACTGAAACGTCTCCTAGTCGTCCTGTCTCATACGCTCCTCTTCCAGCTGCTCTCAGTCTCCTGTAAAACCTGTAGCGGCTGGCGCTGTTTCAGTTGGTGAATTCACCTGCTTCTTATGTTGAATTGCCGTGTTCTGCAAAAACTGTCCCAATGTGGCAGTTATTGGCATATGTTATTAAGGTAGTTACAACCTGTCACAAACCAACAGTACATCCTAGATCAGTTTGGTTATTCTTAGTATGAACAAACTCACACTCATCCACACTAACCTGACACAGCCCTCGGATATATTGGGCACAAAGAGGGTGATAGGGATAGGAATAGCACTCTCCGTTCGCAGCGTGGCCATGGCTCGCTGCGCCTCCAGTTCACTGCGGGGGGCTTTGACCCAGGTACAACCCAGGTAGGACAGCTTGCTGAACTGGACACTGTCCTCTTCCAGAGCCATCGGGTTGCTCACGGGACACATCCATGCATCTGAATAAGAGAAACAAATCTCATGAGTCAAAGCTCATGATAACTAGGTTGCTCGGTGGCTGAACTTAAAAGCTTGCCAAGGAATGCAACTAGGTATAGATAATGCATGGCTTTAAATTGGTATTCATACTATTGTACGACCTTAACATTCCCCAGTCCACCTCTTCACTGTACTGCTGTACTGCCACCTATTGTGATGTTAAAACTCCACTATGTATATCACAAACTATATATCGGTCTTTATTCTTCTCCATATATTTACTTATTTTGATTTTTTTAAAGAACAGCTCTAAGGATCTGTCATTGGGAACCCAGAGGTTGCCCGTTGATGCTCTGAGGAGAGTCTCTCATGTTTACTTGTTTAGTAAGGTTACATTTGTGAATAAGTAACTCTCGCAACACAAATATTTGATCACGTAGCCAATTAAAATATTTAAATATTGTAGTAGCCATCACTAATGTAATTTTTTTTACATAACAAGCGTTTCCTGGACCCTAGTGGATGAAACATAGCTGTAAACTGCGAATCTCTCAAGCAGCGAATTAAGCCCATTACGGGATTGCTTTGACAAAACAAAATAAAGACAAGGTCAAATGTAAGCTTTGTAAAATAGAATCAACCCTCTGAGGTGAACTCACAGTGGTGCTGGCGGCAGCACTGGCCCTGGCCTTAAACTAAGTGGATCACGGGGGCAGGCAGCCAAACAGATAGCGGCTATAGCACAACATGGAAAACGGCAATAATATGAAGGCACAGTCCACACGACTCAAGAATCAACATTGGCCTAAGCTATTTATGCGATATTTTCTGTTAATCGTAACAGCCAACCATATTTCCAGAACAAGAAAGTTAGGACTATGTTTGGAAAGTCACAAAACAGGCTCCTGTAACCTGCATTTACAAATGTTTTCTTTGATTTATATATGCACTTTATAACTGATTCTTCATTCCATTACCAGCATTTTTTGATATACAGTACTAGTCAAACGTTTGGACACACTTTCCCATTCACTTTGATTCCTTTTCTACAATAGTGAATAGTTCCCTTGTCGCTGTGTCTGTGGTACATTGATGTTTCACACCACCACTATGGCAAATTCAATTCTACACTTTAGTTTTTGTAGTTTGTTTTGAATCTAAACACTAAGTTTGGTGTGTGCTCTCTATTTTCTACAGCTCCTCAGTCCTAAATGTAGGCTAGTTTGATTATAGAATCGTAACAGTCACCCCGCACTTAGGGATATTTATGTCATCAAGGTAGGGGTGCAACAATATAGCTTGTTCATTTACTACTCAACACAGCTGTTTGTGACACATATTTGGATGCTGCTTTCAGAAGTGTTTAGTAGCAGACCTGTAGGTACAGGGTCCATGACGAGGTCAGGAGGTCTGGCTGTGGGGGGCTCTGGGTCTTCATTCTTCTCCATTTTCTCCACTCCACTCTTTTCTTTCACATCATCGTCCAGTACTTCCTCCATGGCTTTCTCCAGCTGTTCGCTGCCATTCCAAGACATCTGCAGGAGGGATGTTATAGAATGTTACCCAACAAACAGTCAGAATCAGTTGACCAACGAATTAAACAGACAACCACCTTGAGCCGTGGCTTGCCCTCGGAGACTGAGGGGGATTCTCCGGAGGAGGGATGCACTAGCACAAACTCCTCGCTGGTGACGGTGGCCACAGATTCAGTGGAGCCACTGACTTTGCCCAAAGAGGAGCTTTCATCCATGGTGGGTAGTACTGTGGGGACAGAGCAGTGACGAGCACTCTCACCTCACACTGTCCTGTCCTGTCCTGCTGGAATGCTAGATATTGCACAAAGAAAGAAATGCTTAGAAAACTCATAGTAGGCCAAACTGGATTTCAGCTGAAATATTTTACAAGGAAAGGCAAACAATAATGCTCTTAGTCATTGCTTTCCCTAAGCACTTTCAGTTAACTTTCATCATTAGATGAAAACAAACATTCAACAGTCATGTGACTGTCATGAGTACAAGTTGTCAGTAAAAAGTTCCAAACTCCAAATCCTGTGAAAGCCAGCTACAAATCAAATTTAAAGTGTTAACCACTTATTGCACGCATCTAACCAAAAACCTATGAAAAAAACATTGACTTCGAGACGTGGGAAGCCAAAAATGTGAACAGACTCATTCGTGACCCAGTCTATTGTCGGTCACAACACCTTTCACATTACAGGGATTGGACTCTCCAACGCAAACAGATATCAAACCTGCTTGATATCCAGTCGGGCGTTGCAAGGCATTGGCGACGCATCTGTGTCTGTCTCAGATCGCAACGTGGACAATTCACACCGCACAATAGTCACTCACGAGAGCGCGCTACTGAAGCTAGTGTATTGACAAGACTCCAAGACAGCTACACTCTAAGCACAATTCCATTGTTTATACTCAGAACCAAATTTACATTTTTACAAAACTTTAAGCACGAATCGCATCATTTAGCACACTTTATTCACCTGGAAAACACTGGCCTTCTAAATGCTACACCTTTACCAATTGGTCTCACTCACTCCTCACCTGTTCAAACTCAATTGGCAACACTTTAGTCATGACGTACGTACTGCCAACACCGACAAATCTCAGCCAATGGGTAGGTGAGGATCCAACTTGCCCCCTCAGTGGCAGGACGGCTAATCTCAAACACATAATGGCTGGGTGCAAGACGAGCCTTACTCAAGGAAGATACACCTTGTGCCACAATCAAGTACTAAAATGCTTGGCGGAAGCAATAGAGCAATAGGTGCTCAACAGTTAATGCCCTGCCAATTGGAACAGAGGGCAAGAACCAACTTAAGACCAGACTTATTACTCTGGTCCAACACACAGCAAATTGCTTATTTTATAGAGCTAACAGTCCCGTGGGAAGAAGCAATAGACGAGGCTTACGAAAGAAAGAAACTCCGCTATAGCGAATTAGCAGCTGAAGCAGAACAGCGAGGTTGGAGAACAAAGCTGTGCCCTGTGGAAATTGGATGCCATGGATTTGTGGCAATATCAACAACCAAACTACTTAAGGAGTTAGGGATCTGCGGCAAAGATTTGCGCCAGACCATAAAAGCTATATCAGATATAGCAGAAAGAAGTAGCCAGTGGCTGTGGCTGAAAAGGAAGGATCCTATATGGGCACAAAAGTAAAGAAAATCATGCTGAAAAACCAAGAAGTGGTTTAATCTCAGGACAAAGGTATAAAAGGTAAGTCTTTTCTGCAGAGCGTCATTTATCAAGCCTGCAGGAACAGAGTAGGGAAAGATTATCTTCTTTTCAGGTGGTAAGTATCCCTGCAGAGTTGGCAGAAAGTGCCTGCAGGCATAGGGATAGGTATAGGGATATCTGCAGAGCGTCATATATTAAGCCTGCAGTAACAGAGTAGGGAAAGATTATCTTCTTTTCAGGTGGTAAGTATCCCTGCAGAGTTGGCACTGAAAGCCTGCAGGAATAGGAATTAGGGACAGGTATCTCTCAGTTTAATAAACAACTTCCTTTTTTATATCTGGCCATGCCGAGAGCGGATATTGAGGGGGGTGGCTCTGAGACGTCATTGCTCACCGTTAAGCCTTCTGGAGGTGTCGTGGGCTCAAATTAACGAAACATTTGGGATGGAGGGTGCCCACTTGAAAACCTCAATGACATATCGGCTCTCAACCCAAGTTCATTCTAAAATATTGTCTTTTGAAGTGCTCATCTTGGAATATGACATAATGGATATTATAACATCCTATCCTGTGTATATTGAAATGTCATGTGTTTGAGCACAAAAGATGCCTGGATAGATTATTTTTACCGCTATTTACATTAGGGGCCTAGTCCGGCCAACAAAAAAACATTTGTTTGGGCAGTCCACTCAGACATCTGAACATTTTACTGTATTGTGAAATGTAATAATACATAATAATAATACATTTAATTTCTAGGCGCCTTTCTAAACACCCAAGGTCACCGTACAATACATATACATTAAAAACAGCACAATATACAATTCAGGATGTAATAAACATAGGACAGAGACATGGGAATTGAGGCAGAGGACATCGATGAACATCACAAGATTACAAGGGTAAAGGGTATTAAACAACAAACACATTAATTACGTCAGCTTTTCAAATGTTGTACAACATAAAACAATTAAGCAGAAGGCTTTCTCAAATAGAAAGGTTTTTAGGCCTGATTTAAAAGTGGATAGAGTCTGAAGCTTCCTCAGATGGTCTGGGAGGGCAAACCACAGATGGCCCTGCAGTACCGAACGCTCGGTCACCGCAGAGACGTTAGGAACTGCGTCGGCTGCAGATGCACTTTCTCGTCATGACATGAGGGGATGGAGCATATTATATATTATGGAGTATATTTAGATATATATACTGTATGTGTGTATATCTAAATATACTATATATTATATTATATATATATAATTATACACTTGGTCCCTACAACACTGACTGTCTCCTAACCTTCCTTGATGCACAATATCCTCATCCCTCAAAGGCAGGGCTGTACAGTGCGCCAGTTTTGGTAGCATATTTATTCGGTGCGAATAGAAATATGTATCCACTCGCACGTGTGCGAATGGGTTGCGCTGGTTGTGCGGGCCGGAGAGCGTTTTTGCACGCTGCGCATATCTATGTGAAAGGTCACGTCACCTAAACCAAAAAAGCCTGTTAACCAGTCGCAGACTCGTCGTTAAATTCTTAAGTTAGCCAACAAACGTTTGCTGCGACTTCAAGCTGTAAGATAAGACTATATTTTAGTTAGACATTGTTGAAATTGTTTAGGCCTATGTTATGTAACCTATAATTATGATTAGCCCACAGCAGGGAGCACAGGAGTAGCTGTGCATCCTAAACATTAACAGCAGGGGCGTCGCTTTCACAGAAACATGATTCCACCACATTGTTGACATAAATAAATACTTGAATGAATAAGTTGATAATCATGTAGCTAGCTTTTTATGTTGAAATGTCCTTGCAGTTGCCTAGCTCATAGTTTCTTATCAATGCTTTAGGTTGACATGCTAATATAACTCCATCCCCCTCCCAAAAAGAATATAGGGATTTTTTTCTTTTTCATATTGGCTCTGCACATGCTTACAGTAGCCTATATTAAAATGCCTCCAAAAAAGCAATAGAGAGAGAAAGAGCTGAAGGCGCACCAAAAAAGTAAATGAGGTATTTTCTTTACTGATAAAACATGTTGAACTGCCCACCTGTGTGTGCTACTAAATATTTCTCTGTGCTACTGAAATCTTTAGCTTGCTAGCACTGGTGCTACCACCTAAAAAGGTTAGCCTACAGCCCTGCCCAAAGGATGAGACGAATGGGGACAAAGTGGAACTATTAGGCTACACTAGACAGGATAACGTTGGCCCGCTCTTTTTTACATGACGTTACGGATTACCATTGGTGTTTAGTTCATAAATGGAAAGTGGAGTAAATTAAGATTATTAATTATTTTATAGTTTTGTGGGTGCTGTCCCTCTTTTGCTACTGAGAAATGCATTTCTGTAAACAGGTAACAAAGGGCCATTTTAGAAAGAGATCATCCTTTGAGAAGGAATTTTCAACTTTCATCCTTTGACATTTTCAGACACAATTAAATAACCAATCAAAACAAATACTTATTACTTTCTATTATTTTTAAGGACCAAGCTAGAAATCTTGGTGTCAGAATTGACTCAGACCTAAATTTCACCAGCCATATCAACTTGCAGGGCTCCAGACAAACTTTTTTCACCACCGTCCCGAAAAACGATTTTAACTGTCCCAAAGTAAATGTAAACCGTCCCAAAATCAAAATGTTGTTTCTATGCTTTGGTATTATCATTTACAGGTATACTTGTTAATTGTTATAGGCATAAATACATTGATTTGATTAGCCTTTCCACCTGGGAACCTTTTGACCAAACAATAATCATTATGGCATATTATTATTGCCAGCCCTATGGAAAGAAGTCAATAATGTATTTGTTTTCCAAGTACAAGCATTTCAGCAGTGTACTTCAGAACAGAACAGAAGTACATGTATATGGTTACTTTCATCTCTGACAGAAGTATTAACCACTATCAGACAAAAACTATCACATCCAAAACAGAAAAGCTCATTTGTGGGAGCAGATGTAGCAGACGACACTGAATGTAGCTGGTGAGAACTGTGCTTTCATCACCATGTGTTGTATGCGCACATAGGGAGTTAGACTTCAGTGCTTTCTGACAGAAAATGTCTATTATTAACCCAAGCTGGAAGCGCTCCTCAGCAGTAGCGCTTTTCTGTCAGAAACAAAAGGCTTCATGGACACTCAGCCTAAACCGCAGTTCACTCTTCAAACATTCATGTTCCTCTGTGTTTAGCCTCTGTTACGTTAGATTTTAGCTATGTTACGCTAGCTGTTAGCTCTGTAAATTATTTCGCTCTGGTACGTTATCTGTTTGCTAAAGGTGCAGTATGTAGTTATAGAGAATTGGGGAAAAAATGGCAAGAATTTGAATCACAACACTCAAAAAGGCCAACCTCCTGAGTTTTCGGTCCCTCCTATTCCTCTCAATGGCCCATCCCACACATGACTGTGTGCGCTCTGACTAGACTTCATGAGCCTGAGCAAGGCAGTGATTTATGAATCAT
>JAPMUY010004685.1:0-33016 GCA_026901105.3 Galaxias olidus
TTGCAAGCATAGCATGAAACAAGCAAGCATAGGGCATTCTATCCATAACCAAGGAATTGACTTCAGCAGGAAAAGTGTTACTACCAATCATTATCTCCAATAAGAGATTATCAGGGTGGCCAAGGAGTCTATAATATTTTCGCCCAGAAATATCAGACAATGCAGTTTGACTACATAGGCCCTACATCAAGATGTAAAAAATATTAAATCCTACTCATTAAAAAATCCTGTTTAAGAAAATCTTGTCCGAAAAACAATTAGATGTGTTTAACCAATTACCTTCTTTGTGCAGCTGACTGGCAGGTTTCCAACAAATACTGTTCTCTTCAGTTTTATCCTCTCCTCTGCCATGTTGGCTGGGGTTTGTCTTTTTCCTGGTCTCTCCTCCTCGTCATATCCTCCAACCCTCTCACCTAATTCAACAGCTTTTCTCTTAGTCCTTTTTGGTGTGTTTCTGATCTGCTCTTCTTCATCTGCATTTTGCAAAGCACGTTCTCTAGCAGAAAGAATTGAAAGAAAGGAGAGGAAAAAGATTGGAACACAATGCTTTATAATCATTTGAGATTTTGTGCAGGTACAGCCGTGTACCTATTGTACTTGTTATTAGGTGGCCGGCTGGTTCAGCCCGGCACCTTTTATAATTGTTAGTATTGTTGTTAATCCCCTCAATTCTCTACTTCCCATGGGCAAAAATGCACCAACATTTGCACACGTGCAGGCCCACTCAAAACCACACCCCATGTCATGCCACCTCATTATACCTGTTGGTGGCACTATTGCAGCAGTTCAGTATTAAAAAAATCATTCAAAATAGGCCGTAAGGGCTACCTACAGCTCTCAAATCTTCAGAACTTGGCCATTGCAGTGAGTTGAAACTTTCATAAATTGGCACCCATGAGAAAATATGATGTCCATCACTCTGTTTCACAAACTGGTGGTCTACCCAAAGGGTCCAGGTCCAAAACCATACATCCAAATAATTTTAACTTTACAGGATAGCATTTTCAGATGCTCAACATCAAATATAAAATATCTTGCTGATATCTCCTAAAATTGACTATTGGGATGATTGTTTATCTTAGACCGATATACTCGTTTCAACCTTGTCAACTAATCAGAACTTGCTATGTCGTTATACTGATCTGACTGTTTTCTCTGTGAACAGACAGACTCTGTAGTCATCGATAAAATTGTACTTGATCATTTCACGATTTCTCCCTCTAATTAATTGGTTATTTTCTGTCATAGATTGAAATTATCCATTACAAGCCGCACTTCAGTCTCAATTCTGAAGTAGTGAATTCGTAGTCGTGTGAATGGCTGATCATATGCAGAAGGAAACAGGAGTTTAAACAATGACATTTATTTCAAATTCTAGGCAAGATATGTACAGATACAATGACTAAATTATAGTGATCTAGGAATGTTAGCAGGTATGAAACGTGGGTATGAATCTTTAAACAAAGCAATCTGAGGAAGCTAATTGCTATAAGCTAAGCACCAAATGCAATGTATCAAAGACCCCCTCCAGTGAAAATCAAGTTTTTAACTTTAACATGTCTTTGAGGTGTTTTTCATGTGCTACAAGACATAGCAGGAGCAAAATAAGCAGCAAACGCCATGGCTGAGCATTTCTGCTTTGAAACTGCATTGCAACAATGACATTCTCAAAAGGGATGAGTTCAGACAACCCAGATTTGTGATGTCACAAATTTTGAAGTAAAAATCTTTAACCAACCACCGTTCATGGGCGGGGTGACTCGGGAGCAAGTATGCGCGGCAGAGGAGGGGGGCGGGGCGACTCAGATTCTAGAATTTTTAATGAGGCAGAAGAAGATTTTTAGGATTTTAACAAGGTAATTGAACGTATTTTGCAGACATGATTTATACGTTTAAGCAGAATATTTGAAATGTTTAATAAAATGGCTGGTGGAGGACTAAGATAATGGCAGTTACTCTGTGACGAAGGGTTTGCTGCCTTGCAGCGGAGAATTCTAAGTCCGTTGATGGTTTAATGAGCAAAGATCGTGCGGTCCTTATTATCAGATATTCCAAAGTTATTGATCGACGCAGCCTTGTGAAACAGACCGCGTGTTTGAATATGTTGCGCAATAATTTCTGATTTCGACAAGGATGGCCTTTCCCTCTTCAAAGATGCATTAATCGGCAAGTTCTGTCCTGTTGAGTCTGCTTTTATCAAACGGTAAAAGGGGGGGGGGTCTCCCTTGACACAGGTTTCGGGGAAGGCATAAAAGTGACCACATGGAATCTATAGAACATTGACTAAATCCATGTATTTCTATTATCAAACTTGTAACTGTTCTATAACGTTATGCAAAGTCTGTGTCTAATTGTTACAAATGTTTTAGTATCAAACAAGTATCAAACAGTATGTATACTAGCTGGAAAGGTTATCTTCTAAAACAAAAACATAATTATACATTCAATAAACTCATGTGATTACAAACATAATATTATACTACAATTCTCCTCATTGTCAATGTCCTTGTTCGATTATTGTTCAGTTGTTCCTTTCAGCAAAACTCCCTTACTCCTTAGTTTTTAGGGTCTCTTGATAGGGGGAAGGTTTTTTTTTTTTTACCCTTCCCATCCTGGCATTCAAGGGGTCTTTGGTCCAGAACCAAAAGGTGTCAAGAAAGTTTTATAACCTTGTTCTCACGCAGAACACCTAAATACCAAGCCGTGTCGTCAGATCACGATAACGGTCTCGGTCTCTCTGGTCTGGAGAGAATTTTACATCCTCCTCAAGAACCAAATGGTCAGGGGGGAGTTGGACGTCTGAAGTTGTTTCTGCTACAAGTACAACTTTAATCTTAGTTAATGCAGACATAGAATGTACATGATCCTGCAATTTAATTTAAATCAAAATGTATTTTCTATCAATTTCAGTTAATTCCTTATCCTTTGAATTCATTTATGTCCATTGTCTATCAATTTCAATCATAATGAGAATACTGCATCAAAACATAAAGTTTGTCAACTTTGATTTTGTTGTTACAATTCTCTTTTCCAATCAAGTTTCGAAGATGATGTGCCTTCCCACTTCACAGATAGAAAATATGAGTAGACCGAAAGAAAATAGTTGTTTTTGTTAAGTTTATTTAAATGACTGATGAAAAGGAAATTCTGTTGGCCACATACATAAGGAAACACACACCTTGGCTGGGTTGCACCAACATGGTTTAAATTAAGCCTGGTTTAGGGTTAATCTAGGGTTAGTGAATCTAGGCTTAAACTGGTTTATAATTAATAAGAGATGTGTTGCACATCTTAATTTTAACCCTGGATTAGCTAAACTGGTTTAAACAAGGTATAAAATAGGATTAGTATGTTCAGTGCTTGACATCATGGATTCAGACAAAATGTAAACAAATTCAAGATGTAGTCTAAACAAATATGGACCTAAATAAATTGGCGTGCTAGCCTGTGGTAATTCCTGAAATATCTTTTTAAATAAATGCTGTTACTGTTTACCACTGTAGCGTTAAGCGCTCTATTTTGCTAATTACTTTGTGGGTAGCTAGCTAGCCGTTTATGTAACGATATGGCATGTTAAAGAGGTTTTCAAAATGTGAAAAAATTCTGCTGAGTTGTCGGAAGAGTTAGGGGTGATAAGAGAGAACTGACAGCTGCGTGCTGGAGAAGGGGACCTGGTTGGGTCCAGTTAGAGCCGAGCGCTTTGCCTTAATGGCTCAACTGTAGGAGACGGGACAGTCACAGCGGCAGAAGAAAGGCGGGGGAGGTTTCAAACCGGCGGAGGATCACCACCACCAATGACTAGGGGCCCTCTGTCAAAGAAGTTAATTGATTTTTTGTATTTGATTGTAGCCATGTTCTCAATAAAACTGAGTTATACCTAACATAAACCTCCTCCAGGGGTGGTTTAAATATAAATGCAAATCCAGGTTTAGACTAGGGTTAAAATTATTGGTGCAACAGACTTGAATTTAATCTAGGTTAAATGGAAATCAAATTGATATTGCCAAAGGGTTAACTTTAACCAGGATTAATTGTAAACTTAAATTAAACTAGGTTTAAAGCTTGGTGCTACAGGGTTAACAATTAAACCTTGATTTAATTTAGTTTAAGAGTTAACTCATGTTGGTGCATCCCAGCCCTTATGTTATAAAATGGTGCAAACACAAAAGGTAAATTTGTAATATCAGACAAAGAGAGGTTTCTACGTTCTTAGATTTGTTCTCAGCTGGATTACCAAAATGATACATCATGAATACAGTATATCCATGTGTACTTATTATTCCAGCACATTCTTTAAAATCTCTACTTTCCCATGCTTAAAAAAATGCACCAAAATTGGCACACATGTCCAGGTCCATTATAGAATACACCCTATGCAATGCTGCCTCATTATACCGGTTTGGTGGCGTTATAGCAGCAGTTCAAAGTTCAAAGCATTCAACAAAACATAAAAAATGTGCCATTATGGCTACAGATCTAAAACTTTTATACACTGACAGCAAAGACAAATTATGAAGTCCATTACTGTTTTTTTCAAAAACTGGTGGTCTACCAAAAGTGTCCAAGTCCAAAACCATACATCCAAATCATGTCAACATTATAGGATATGATCTTCAGACTCTCAACATGAAGCGTCCAAAACATCTTGTTGATATCTCCAGAAATTAGCCTAAAACGCATCAAAATGTTTTACTGTAAATTAGGGATGCACCGATCGAGAAATTCTGGGCCGATACTGATGTTTAAAATAGCAATTTGGCCAATAGCCAATACCGATGTTTTTAGGCCTATTTTGTTTTTGTTATGTTTTCCCCCTTTTGTGACAGGGAAACAAAGAAATCTTGACTATAAAAAATTAACTGAACAGTTTTGAGTAGGGATGTTAATCTTCATTAAGAATTTAATCGATCAAGAGATTCAAATTAAACATTAAATTGATCAGTTGGGTGTGCTGATGGAGCCTCTTCCCGGACTACCACAGACAGGCCGAGAATCCTTTTCAGATTCTCCTCTTAACTCTGATGCGCCTGAGGCTGAATCTGCCAATCCAGCATATTGCACATCTCTTCAGCATAGACTGAAAGACTGTGTCCACCTATGACACCATAGGTGCCATGTTTACACACTTCAGCCCTTCGGTGCAATGGCCAGAGACACATTGCTTGCAAGGCAGCATGCCACATGAGTTTGTGGAAGCTTTTGGCAATCGTGTTGCAGTTATTGTGGACTGCTTTGAAACTAACCTTGAGAGAGCATCAAATCTGAAAGCTAGAGCACAGACATTTTCCCACTACAAACACAAGTACACCATGAAGTATCTCATTGGCATTCATTTCCAAACGGTGGGGAGGACGTGTCAGTGACAAGCAAGTGACTGAGAACAGTTTCCTTCTAAATCAACTATTGCCTGGAGACTTAGTGTTGGCGGATCGTGGATTTGACATTGGGGAAAGTGTTGGACTAATGTGTGCAGAAGTGAAAGTCCCTGTATTCACAAGAGGACGCTGCCGGCAGGACGCAAAAGATGTGGAGGAGACAGGGAAGATAGCTCACCTCAGGATCCATGTGGAGAGGGTGATTGGATGTGCACACACAAAGAGCACCATACTTAGTGAGACCACACCAGTGAGCATGGTGCTCCAATGTGAAGGCGAGGACATGATTCTCCTTGACAAGATTGTGTCTGTCTTGTGCCTTGATTAATATGTGCCCCAGTGTTGTTGTGAAACCATATCATGCGTTACCATTATAAATTATTTTTGAATCTCTTCATTTTGTAACTTAAGATTAGTGCAATTACTTTTACAATAGGTAATAGTAGTAAAGTGGCAGGGTAACCTTCAAGTACTGGACATTTCAAAAACAATTGTGATAAAAAAGTTAAATATATAAACTTGACAAATATTTGTGCTCTGTTAAGTTCTGATTGTGACAGTGTCTTCTGCTTAAACTATACAGGGCAAATAAACAATTATGTTGCCACAGTCTGATCTTTGCTTTAGTGAATGGACTTTCGCAAGTCTAGAGCACGAGGAGAACAAAAAAGCTAGGCTGGAGGACAGTCTGGGTGAGGCGATCACGTATAATTAGCTAGGCCCTATTCGGAGCGGAGTAGCCTGCAGACCAATATATTGCGGTGCTGAGCAGTGCTAGAATGTAGCGCAAACAATTTATGCTAAATGCCAGTATTCAGGAATAAGATATAGTTGCACAAAATCTGCTGTGGCTATAGGTTTGATTGTTGCAAGTAACTCCAATTGGGCACTACATTCTTCAAACTTGACCAACGCTTGGGCAATAGCCTGCTGTAATCAAATATTTTAGACTTGTTTTCATGAAAGGATGCACCTTCCCAGTATGTTTGTGGTGCTAAACCAAAATCATATAGTTACAATGTTGGATGGCCTACGTAAAGGTAAAAAGGTAGTACCCACATACATTTTTCAGGAGAAAGCTGATTTCTCTCAATTTCACCAACGTATTTTTGCCATGTCAACAAACATGTAATGTTTTGTCCCGAACTAACGTTACACGGAAGTCCCACCCACAGGAGTGATTGACAGCCTTAAATGTTGACATCAAAAAAGAAAAGTCAAATGGGATTGCGTAGCCATTTGAATTTTTTCACAAAAACCCGTGACACTCAGGAAATTAAACCGCAAAGGAGAATACAACTTTAGGTTTTGAATTGTGTCACTTTAGCTCGCTGCCGGCAAAGAAATAGCATTATCAATATCACATTGTGTTTGATATATCTGTCACACATAATGCAGTAACAATTAGCAAATGAAATGCCAAAGTGAACATTGATTTGTCATTTGAGAATTTACTTTTTCCTTTTCAGTGTGGCAAGGTTATTGCGTACAGGACATGAGAAACTAAAAGTCAAATGGACAATGCTTTTTCATTTTAAATTTGGCATACATTTGCCGTACACCACATGAAAATGAAAATACAAACACACCTTTTGTATTTGGATTTTAATAATGGCCCAGATGATGAGCAGATAACTTGAAATCAAAATTGCAATCCCATTATTGCTTTAACATTTGAGTTTGACTTTTCATTTGAATATTTGACCGCCATAGACTACCATACATAGGCAGCGAGTGAGGCTGAGGATTGGGATGGCTAATATTGACAAACTATCATAGCCTGAAATTGAGTTTTAAAGCAATAGTTCACCCATTTTCCAAAATGATATATGTTGTTCTTTAGGCTAACTTAAGCAAGTATATTGAACAAGTTCGGGTCTTTGGATCAACGTAAGTGAAATTAACGTATTTTTCCAACTACCGGCATTGAAACGATTAATTCATTGCAAGCCACAATATCCATAGCTCAATGCACGACTATCGTTCCTTGTCACCTCCCCAGCACCAGGGCGTGGGCGTGGCAAAGCCATGAGGTGCATTAATCATTAATTTATGTTGAAATGCATTGGATTTCTGCTCTCCTGAGTTTCAAACTTTTTTTTCCTTTCTCTTGAGCGATAAACAGTCATGTATGAGTAGAATTATTTAATAAAATTACTTTTAAGCCATTATAAAGGTAATTTAATGTGAGAAGGCGTTCATAGAAATTTGAAACCACTAAAGAAATTACCTTTAGCTCATACTATCAATTTGATGGTTGTTATGCTTAGCCCACCTCAAACAGTTTGGGACTCCCGTGATTAAATTTATTAATACTAGATCTCACGTTGGCCATAACATTTTTATTAGCATGACATGACAGGTGAATCAGGTGCAAGAGTTTATACAAAATATATTGTTTATTTTAGCATGGCCAAAAATATAACAGCATAATATCTGACCAATACATGGCCTACAATATAACAGTGTTGTGTAGCACAGGGGTTCTCAACCGGGGGGCCGCGGCCCACAAGGGGGCCTCAGAGAGCACTGACCGGGGCCTTGAGAAGGCAGGATAAACTATTCGAAAAGCATAAATGTTTGTTTTTTTAAACCTTTTTTCGTTAATTGTACTGTGTTACTACTGTATATAGTAACATACATCACTTTATATCCCAAACAAAACAAGAAATCTAATGATAATCGGTTACATACATTTTCCGCCAGTTAGCCAATCCAGGAACGGGAACATAACGCAAACTAGCTACGTGCCTCCAATAATTTCAGTTCTCTATGCTAATAATATGCTATTGTTTTTATTCTTATATAGCCTCTCCGTTAGCAAAATGGACAAGTTTTTAACACGTCCGTCGCAGCAAAAACAAGTACTAGCTCTAACTAGTCTAAACCAACAAAATGATCAACCCACATTTAGTGATTCAACCGCCAATATCACGAGTGCCCCAGCTTCAGACTCGAAAGGATGGTGAGGCCACTGGAAATAAATTCTCGGCTAATGCTGGAACAAAAAAAATTTGAAAATATGACGTAGCTACCTTAAATATGGCTTTGTAGTATTCCCCGGGAGCAAACACTTGCCTCAGCCACAATGTGTCCTCTGTTCTCAAGTGTTATCTAACGAGTGTATGAGACCCTCAAAGTTGATTAGACATTTGCAGACAAAGCATGAGGAATGTAAGGACAAGTACAAGACATTTTTTGAACGGAAGGCCAAAGAGCTGAGTGGTACACAAGCATACATGAAAACTACTACTGCTAGTGATAAGAAACTACTTAAAATATCATACTGTGTGGCACAGAAAATAGCGCAGCAAAAGAAGCCGTACACAATTGCGTAGACACTGATTATGCCTTGTTCCACTGAGATAGTGAAGGAATTATTTGGATAAGAGAAAGCGAAGCAAATAGCTAAAATACCTATGGCTAATGATACCATCAAACGTCGCATCTCATCAATGTCAGAGGACATTTCTTTACAGTGCGCTGCCGGGCTTTGTGACAATGACTTCGCCATTCAATTAGATGAATCGACAGACGTGTCAAAGAATGTCACAACTTCTTGCATTTGTTCGCTATCAATGGGAAAATAAGATACAAGAGGACTTTTTGTTTTGTACGGAGCTAAAGACGACTACAACAGCAAAAGATGTTTTTGAAGCTGTGAATAATTTCATGAACACTTATGGAATAAACTGGACCAACTGCATTGGAGTTTGCACAGATGGAACCGCAGCAATGACAGGCTGTCACGCCGGTGTAGTTCAGAAAATAAAAGCTGTTGCCCCCCGTGCCATTTCAACACACTGTTTCCTGCACAGAGAAGCACTTGCTGCAAAGGACATTGAACATGGTCTTCATCAAGTCTTAGATACTGCTGTTGCCATTGTGAACTTTCTTAAAACTAGAGCCACAAACTCCAGATTATTCGCTTCCCTCTGTGAGGAGGTGGGAGCTGATAACCATTCCTTGCTCATGCACAGAGGTGAGATGGTTATCCCGAGGACGAATGCTGACACGTCTGTTTAGTCAGGGAGGAATTGTGTATGTTTCTTTTGGACAAGAGGCCAGAACTAGCACAGTTTTTGCGAGATGAGAAATGGCTTGCTCAACTCAGCTACCTGGCAGACATATTCGGTGAAACAAACAAGATCAACAAAGCAATGCAGGGTGCAAATACAACCCGCATCGCCCAGCACGAACGAGTCGAGGCATTCAAAAGAAAACTGAAACTATGGAAAACTCGTGCCTCATCTGGAATCACTGACATGTTCGAACAGCTGCATGCCTTCATAGAGGAGAAAAAGCTGGACTTCAGTGGTTCTACCTTAAAACAACAGATAACAGTGCACCTGTCAGTGATGTTAAATAAGTTTAATAGTTATTTCCCTGAGCTCACAGAGGAGCAAGCAGCTTCTTACCAATGGATTAAGAACCCCTTTGCTGAAAAGATTGAGGAAATGCTTCCTGTCACTACCCCTTCCAAACTATTGGGAGAGCTCATAGACTTATCCTCTGATGGCACACAGATTCCATTTCTTATGTAAGGGGGGTCCTGAAATATTTGGTTATACACAGGGGGGCCTTGGAAACAAAGTTTGAGAACCCCTGGTGTAACAGACATTTTTAAGTCCTCTTGTGAGTCTTGAACCTCACGAAAGCCAATGAAGTTAGCAGATGGATAAGCTTCTCATGTTCTACTGACGACACATGCTGATAGGGGGATACAATTATCTTTCCCCAAAATCTCTCTGCGTAACATCCATTCCAGAAAAGGACGATATGCAGCCAGACGAAAATGACTGAAAAGAATAATACATAATCTTTTTTTATAATCTCAAAAAACACAATTAGCAAACTATGCTGGAAAACAATTATAGATGCATATTCTAGTGATAAAAAAGAACATTATTACAGGGTTGTCTAGTCTAAACAGCTGCTGTGTTCCCATTGCAACTACAATGCAAGTACTAGCAAACTTTATAAAGAAAATAGTGTTTTAACTGTACAGGGTCAAGAACAACTATCTAACAACTTGATCTCCTAAATTCTTGTATATTATTGGTGTTAGGTAACTAACGTTACCAAGCCAAAATTCGCATTGATTGAGACAAATTTAGGTGGAGCTGCTAGCTCTTTACAGCAACATCTGTAGCCCCAAATTAATCAACATGTATATATTCAACATGAGACATATTATTAGCTAGCTAGCTACTTACTCAGCTGTCAAATGCACCCTTGGCCCAGCAGGTCTTGCACTCGGCTTTCTAAAATAGGCCTCCAGCACTTCGCTGTCTGTATGCACTGTAAAGATTTCATGCTCAGTCACACACGTTCGTCCATCTTCTTTGCTTGAGCCTGGAGGGTGTCATACTTACGGTCCCACTCATTGCAGCCATCGGCAGGCAATACCCACAAATGTACCATCAGTTTGAGTCCAGCCTTGGCTCAGTTGCTATTGCTTCAGCTCCAGCTGGTTCACCCGCTGCCAGTAACCGTTGTTGCATTACTTGATCTCTGTCAGGTTCATCATCGCTAAATTCCGGTTCAAATAAACACAGCTGAATTTCACTGTCTAACAAAATATCCATTAAGTTGTCATCATCTAATTCTGCAGTGGAATCAGTAACCTCGTCAGCCATCATCACAGACAATGTAGATGAGTAGCTATCTAGGTGCAATGCTATCACTAACATCACAGCACAGGTGTTGACTAATTTGCATGGCACGTTCCACCTAATATGAATTGCCTGCCTTTGGTTGTACGTCACTCTAAGAACCAGGAAAGGACCTCTTCCTGGCTGGAAATGGCTGTAGTTTTAAAATTCGAAAAATGACCCCATATGACGCAATAGGGGGGTCATTTTTACGACTCGTTTTACATTCTACTGTTTGATTGTGAAACGATACATTACAATACTATATGTAAAACAGAACATTGGTATATGATGAAAAACATATCAAAAAGTTGAAAATGTGTGAACTACCCCTTAAACAAGCCCACACATTAAACGCAAGCCTTATGGTTCCGTTAGCCAATACTGTCTTTGATGTTTATATTGCAAACGTAACCAATCACATTGTTACAGATCACCATAATTTTGATAAATTGATTACAAAAATTACGCTACGCTACCCGCTGTCCATCTGTGATATAGTCATACAATAATATCCAAACTCAACAGAGCAGACTTCACAATAGATGTTTACTACTGTTGCAGTATCACACAAATAACGATGTCAATTTGTCTGCCGTAGCGTCAGCGGACTAATTTGCCTTTTCCTCTAGGGAAAGTTCCAGCAGCCGAAACACAGATAACATAGGGCTGCAGGAACCTTTTAGTTCCACGAAAAGTAGTTCCTGGGACTAAAAGTACAGGAACTTTTGTTTGGAAAGCACCGGTAGATCCTGGGACTAAAAGTACTGGGGACTTTTGGTCAGAAGCACCGAATATCTTATTCTCCCTTTAGTTCAGCACTAGTGGTGGGACACCTCTTCTGTTGTATTCGAAATGGGACAGCCATTATGTTTGATTTCAGTGGGCTTTGGGCGACCAGGTCTGTATAGCATCTGGTAATTGTCTCGTTGCAAGTAGTCACCTTCCTCCACCTGTAGTCTCAAAATAGTTTCCTGGTAAAATAGTTGTGCTGAAGCGAGAGATCTGTTTAATTTTAGCAGGGCTACTCAAAGGCAACTAGATGTTGATTGGTGCATTCTTTACTTGTTTAAAAACTTAAGTAGATTATTGGCGTATGGCCAGACTGATCTGCAGTGAAAAGCAACCAGGCTAGGTCAAACTGCCAGAGAGAAGGGCAAATAGCTCATCCATGGCTCCAAGTAGTGTTGATTAAAGTTATTTTCGGCAAAGAATTTGCAACAAAATATTATTTCCAGGATATTAATGTTTTTGTCGAAACTATATTTTTATTTTCTGATTTAAAATATTGCTGTCCTCTTTTATGTTTTGAGGGAAATTGTTTTTAAAAAATCTGCAATGGTGCCAATATTTTTGACCACAACAGGGATGCTTTGAGGAGTTTTCTTCAATAATTTTTGTCTATGACAGTATAAAACTATGAGTGGCTAAAGCAGTAAAATTACACCTGACCCAATAACAGATGATGTTTCAAGGCTCTCAGCCACTCACCTGTTTTCAATTGTTCTGTCTGCTGCTGACATGTTTGTTGACGCCTTCTTTTGTGTTTCACTGTTGGGACCTTTAACCATGGCACCCTTTATATCGTTCACTTCTGCTGTGTTTCTCTCCAGCTATACACCAAACATAAACAATATTCACATATTACATAATACATAACGTCCTAGCTATGGGACTCAGATGGATGACGTTTCCTGAAACGTAGAGAAGAATTATGGCAACGCTTCCCTTATAACCCTACTCACAGTAATGGTTTACATTTTTAAATGAATACCTTGAGAAATGGAACCATGAGTCACAAATAGAGGACAAGTAAGTCTACTAAATCTAGTATTTATAGTACGGTCTTACTTAATAAAAAAAACTTTATCCATAACATTTGATTCAGTCGACATGACTGCTCTTCTTTGAGATTAATTGAATTTAAATTTTCCAATATAATGAACATTTACAAAAATGTTTGTGTGTGCTGTCAATAGGTTTTCATAAATAAAACCAGAATCGGTCAAATTGCAATCGGTGCATCTCTAATCATAACCGAACTAAGACACGGAATGTTTACGTGTCAGGAATGGTGAAAAACTGAGTTTCAATATATTTGCCTAAGGTGTATGTAAACTTCTGACTTCCACTGCATGTTTTGTAAAACATACAGATGGTAAGACCTTGCCTTTTATCGTTACTTTATACTAATGGCTGATACAATTATGGAGAAAGAAACTATTTTATCACGAAACCAAAGGGACAACTGTTTCATAGCTATTTATATGAGAAACAAATTGTAAAAGATGGGAGATTAATTCAATCATTTTAAATACACAATTTGCATTATTGTTTTAAATCCTTCCACTGACCTTTGGTGCAGGAACAAACATGACAGGAGCTGCTGCTGGTGCTACTTTGAAAAGGGCCGACAAGGATCCAGAACTGGATGAAGAGTCTTTAGGAAACAAGCTGCCCGAGACCTGTCCCACGACATAGTCCTCTGACTCCTTCTCAGTTGCCACATATCCACTAGAACATATCATAAGTACATTCATGAATACATTACATCTGAAAATCCCCAAATGTGTGGTCTATGACATTAAAATAACAGTGCAAAGTAAGTTATGCGAGCCAACAGTATGCATAAATACAAGCATTTTTTTATAATTACAAGTAAAAAACTAATGTACTTTTGGTATTTTCTCATTAAATATGCGCTAATTTGCATATCACAAAAAAACATTCTAGCACATTGATTAGTCAGATGGTATTCTGTTGTTTTATTATGATTACACACCAAATAGTCAGATATTTGCAGTGGGGTTTATAAAAATACAGTTTTTTGATGGATTTATTCAAAAAACACAACTCATGTGTGACGACCCTTTTTTTCATATATTTACACATAAAATGAGAATGATGTAAAATATTTTTTAAAAAGCCTCTGTAAATGTCTAGCTATAAGACCCAAGAACCAGTGTGTAAAATTACGATGATCTACCTGCCTTGAACGGTGAGGAATATGACCTGGCGTACAGGAAACATGTAATTTTGAAAAAACTGCTGTTAAAGATCAGGGGCCTATACTACGAACGGAGGTTAAACTACTCTGATCTAACTCGAGGTTAACCAGGAAACTCGGAGTTCACAAACTCTGATTATCCAAATGGGTGTTAAACGGTACTACAACGGTGATTAAGAAGTGTGTTAGTTAAGTTGGTGTTAACTCCATGGAGTTTGTGCGCGTTCACAAAAAGGGGTGCGGTTGGCAACGGAAGACAGCACATTGATAATGTTAGAATGTGACTAGTTTAAATAAATGTGAATGGCTAAATCTTGGCAGCGCATTGACAAGAGTAAAGTCGTAACAGTATTCTTGTCATATTTGCATGTTTCTGCGACTACGGTCAATTTTACTCTACCAAATTTAAATGATATAACCTCTATGATTTAGAATTTTAACCAATGTGTCCTATTTTGCATTACGGACACTTGTTTAATTTGTTATATGATTGAAATGAAAGGATACATAAATGAATACATACAAGCTGTGAAAACAATTAGTATTAGGCTATGAAATGATAGCCTACACATGGGCTACTCCCTAAAGCACATAGGCTGTATGAATGCAATGACATTCTAACGATCATAGCTGCAACCACAACAGAAAGCGCATTTGAGATTAGGCCTGTAATACTTTTTTTTTTACTAACTGTTAAAGTAAAGGATTTTCTAGTTAGAAAATATACTTCTTGGACGCCAACTTTGAATAGGCAAGAGCTTTATAGCCTATATGTTAACACTTAGGCTGTATGTTGTAAAACCAAGTGTTAATTTTGAATGATCTAAAGAACTGCCGACAAAAACTTTATATTTGTGTCCACTCCCGCAGTTTTACAACAGTGTATGCAGCGTGATTTTCCCGACTTCAGTGTTATAGAGCGCTTAACATCGAGTTAACCACGAACATAAACTGTCCGGAGCAGTTTAGAGATGCAGCGTAAATTGCTATGACAACATACCTTGGGTAAAACTTACCCACCTTTTATGGTATGGGTTAATCGGGAAGTTACTCCCGAACTTACCGGGGTAAGCCAGTTACCTCGCTTCGTACTATAGGCCTCAGTTAACGCAATAACAACACACTTTGCATAAAGGTGACTCTTTATATCACATGAACGCGTTTCTTATAGATATTATATACTGTATGGACTAGCTAACATTGTGCTCCAGAAAACAAGCTTTCAAACAATATCTGATTCAATATGGAGATCTTTTATGAGACAAGTCAACATTTTACATGAAAAGTGCTTACAAAGATGAAATTTACGTGAGTTGCATTTGATGGACAAAAAAAAAAATACTGTATATATATATATTGTTTTAGATTTTATAATGTATAGTAATTATAGTTGCAAAATATCTTGAAATCAGAAAATGTACATATCGATGCAAAATCATCACTTTTGACTGTGGTGTCTGGCCTGAAATGGAACGAACCTGCCCTTGTACACTTTCGGCCCAAACTGTCATTGATCGACCGCCAGTTGTAGGCTTAGCGCTGTGCTGCTTTTTACAAATCGGAAATGCCTGCATACTCATTTAAATGAGGCTTGTGCAATCAGCTGTCTGTTTCTAATTAATAAAAACTAATAAATGTCTAATAAACTATTCTCAATCCTGTCAATTTGCTAATTTAATGGTCTGTCTCCTCAAGAATGAAACTTGGTAAATAATTAACCTTGTAAAGCGCAATTCAAAGCCTAAGCGAATAGGAACTGGCAGTTGGTGTTGGGCCATATTATGCACGTTTGCTCGTGCAAACTGGTAGTGTTACAATTTTTGCCCGCACTATATGTTTGCAAAGATGACAAATTGCATCAATAAGGGCGCTTGCCGGTTTAAAACAAAAATAATCCCAAATAGGATATTTTATATTATTTTTCGCAATGAGCTCTTTCATGATCGCCTTCGCTAAAAACAGCATACGGGAGTGGGGAATCCCCGCCCCTTCGCACGCTGCACACATACCTGCACGAATACTATGGCAATCGCCGGTTGTTGGGGCAGGCGGTGGACGATACAAAACATTAACATATCGCCCAACCCTAGCGCAGTTAAAGGATAAGGTTACTATTTTACCTTATTTTTTGTTCTCTGGAAGATGTCCGAACTCGTGAAGATTTTTTACATCCATTTGGACTGTTTTTGACTAATTATATTTTCCCATTTAGCTACAATGCTAACAGTTTCACTGGGAACCTGTGAGTGCTAGCGTAGTGTGGATGTCAGTGTACACAAGTATAGGCCTAGAAAAGCTCATAATGCACATTCAGAGATTTTATAATCTGAATAATAAAAACATTTACACATTCAAAAAATGTCCTAGACATTACAAACAAGAATGAAGATTTTAAATTAAAAAAAGCCCTTCACCATAATATATTGCCCAGCCCTTATTATGCACATAATAAGGACTAGGTACTTCAGGCGATAGTTCACCCATATTCTATCTTTTGATGTTTTTCATCAGACACCAATGTTGTATTTTAAACATTGTACCGTCATTTAGCATTTCCCAATTAAACAGCAGAATGTCAAGCGAGTTGAGAAAATTACTCTATTGCATCATCGGGGGTCCTTCCTGAATTTTTTAAAACTACCGCAGTTTTCAGCCAAGTGGAGAGCGTTGCTGATTCTAAGTTTGATTGATGATGGTTTTGTACCTGGGTGGTGTGCACGTTGCTGATTTAATATCGATAGGTTGCTAAAACATAAAAAAATTAAATGGCACCTGACTTCAAAACAAACTTTAGAACATATTAATTTACTTCTATTTAATCATACATAATGCCTGACCCACTACTCACATAGCACACTGTATATTTGCCTCAGCGGCAAAGTTTGCAACCTGGCTTAACTTTTCTTGGTTTTATTGAAGATCTCTAAGGATCTATCATTGGGAAACTCGTCGAAAGGTGGCCCATTGATGCTCATTGGCATGCTTAGAGCAGTCTCTCCTGTCTACTTGTTTAATGTTACATTTGTGAATGAGTACAAAACTCTCATATCACCAATATTTGATCACGCAACCAGTTAGAATATATCAATATTGTAGTAGCCATCACTAATGTTTTTGTTTTTTTAAACTAGAAGGCATTTATTTCAATAAGAAACTCCCGTGCATAGAGCAGGTAATGTCCTTGAGCCCCTCCCGACCATAATTAAAAACAAAGTAACGTTACCCGACTTGCTTCCTCCTCATAATCGACAACACGCGTGTTTTTTTTATAATCTTTGAGCAATATCAAACTATCGGGAATATTTTAATACATATACATACATATATATATACACACATGCATGCATACATTACAGAAACGCGCTGCAAATACAGGCAACACAAGGGATGTTGTGTTGTTTCCAGGGGACACCTAAAAGTGACAAGGATAACACAAGAACAAAGGACCTCCGTTGTATTGTCTGTATTTGCAGAGCATTTATGTAATGTGTGGTGTTTTCTGTATTTGCAGTGCATTTCTGTAATTTGTGGTGTTTTGTGTACTGGCAGCGCGTTTCCGTAATGTGTTGTTTTTGTATTTGCAGCGCGTTTCTGTAATGTGTTGTGTTTTTTGTGTTTGCAGCGCATTTGTGTAATGTGTTGTCTCAATTTGCAGGGCGTTTTCTAAATGCTGCGCATGTGTTGTCAAATAGATGTAGATGTTTTCTTAATTTGCTTATGTTTTGTCTATTTGCATGTGTTTTCTGAAGTTGCAGTGCGTTGGCCTGAGGTTTGGGAGTAGTAACATTTTCCAAAGTAAACACACAAGCTACATTTTAATTTGATAAATGAAAAAAAATCTTATTTAAAAACATGGCTTGGTATTTTCACGTTTATTTAGAGAATAAACAAGAGAAATCGTGTTTATGATCGAAAATAGTCCCTAACTTTATTTTTTAGGCCATATTGCCCAGCCCTAAATACACTGCAAATTGTGGAAATAAATATCCTCAAGCTAGCAAGAATGCGAAAGCTAGTGATAAGGTTGCAACAATAAGGTGCTATCTATTATATAGCCTTGAGTCACTGTACTAATTGTCACATAGGAGAACATGATTGGTTAGAACACTCAAGCCATTGTAACTAAGGTCCTTTACGAAATTTTTTAAGAATGTTAGAATCTATTCACCAGCGTTGCCGCTTTGATACATTCCCAGATATTTACCATTAGGGTTTCATATCTGCAAAATAAGGTAATTATTCAGCTTCTGTGTGTTTACTAATATATCATAGCATTAGACAAATGTTGATTAATTATTGGTAATTAACTTGATAAAGTAATCATTGTTTTATATCCCATTTTGTGTCCGAGTGATCTTTCTTGCCATCAACGAATTCGGAAAGGTTACCGGCGGAGAACCACCCTTCTCCATTGCGGCTAAAAACCTTAACAATTTCCATGATAAAACACATTTTCAAATACTTTTACGATACGTAACTCGATCATTTTAGTCTAGTCAAGAACAGGAAGAAAATTTCGCTCGACCAGTCAATGAGCCATACCGAACATTAAACTAAAAGCAACTGTCCTTAACTTTACAGAAAAAGGTAGAATATACAAACCCTTTTCCGTGAACTTTTTCCTTCATGATCAATAACTATCAACTTCAGCGACTTCCCAAACGAAATGTACTGTATTTAATTGAGGAGATATTATCACTTCAAGTTCGAAACTGTTGGCATTAACATGTGTTTTCTAAAAACTGTTCTCGTTCAGTTTCCTCTTGTGGTGGTCCTCCACCTAATTACTTCCTACAGACCAGACGTAGATAACTTGGCTAGCTATACAGTTCCTGGTATCCAAGTAAATCCTTCATAATCACATTTATGTTAACGTGAGTAATAATAACTTACTAAATCAATTTTGTTTTCACAAATTTGAAATATTCAATTGCAAATAAACGAAAGAGCAAACTATATAAAATAAAATTAACATCTCATTGACCCAGAATAATTTTCTTTGGTTCCGGCATCTTACGCTTTAACCCGGAAATATACCTCCAAGTACCACAGCGGTAGTCCAAGGCATCACGTTTTTATACACCTAATGAAAAGTCGAACGACGTATTTTAACGTTTCACACGACCTACTGTAAATTACAGACTCATATACTCATGGACATAGAAGTGCTTGAAGATTCATGCCAAATAGGCAAACGTGTGTCATGCGAGGGAGAGCGGGGCACAGTGAAATATGTTGGCTCAGTTCCACCAACTGCTGGTAATATGTTGTTTGTTATGTTTCTTGAATGCCTTCGTTTTGGCCCAAACTCATTGTTCTCGCTTCTACTATCACACTGGACCTTTTTATTAACGGGGCAGTGAGTGTGCGTTTGTGATTGTGGGTGTTTGTGTTATGCTTACGCTACCGAATCATTGAAAGGACTATGGCTTGGTGTGGAGTGGGATAACCCTGTCCGGGGCAAACACGATGGCAGTCACCAAGGAGTGCGCTATTTCACATGCAGGTAATATCCGAGCTAGGATCATATTTACGGAAACAAACTGTCCTAATAACTTGTGTCCCAGAAAATGTAAGACTGAATCTGAATTTAAACTGTCACTGATGATAATATAACTAATAATGATATGAATTAAGTTAATCCAAATGTGTGTTTGTTGTAAGGCCTTTCTCAAACCAAAGCAATACATTTTTGTCCAATGAAAGGCATCCTCAAGGGGGTTCCTTCATTCGTCCTAAGAATGCAAGCTGTGGGGTGGACTTTCTGACAGCACTCAAAAAACGCTATGAGACAGAAACACAGCAGGTTCTCAAAGAAAAGGTCACAGTTTCCACTAGGACTGTGGAGATGGTGGGCTTTGAAAAGCTTTCTGAGAAGCAGAGGTATGACACAAAGGCCAGGCATGAAACATACTCTTTTAATATGTGGTATATTAACACTTTTATTTGTATCCAGTCTCTAAAATATGCATCACTATAAATGGTTAGTTGTGTTGTACATGACGACAATTACTGAGCACAATACATGATACTCCAATTCAATAGATTCTCAATGGGGAACATCCAGCTTTATTAGCAGCATGTGTTCATATTTACCACCCTTTCTATCTCAGTTCAAATTTTTCTTCTTTACAGGATAGAAAACATTACTACAGTATCATTGAGGATGTGTGAAGTTTGTTACCCTGGACCTGAAAATGAAATCAGAAAAACTACTCCTGGTATCCTTTCAATTAATCAATTCAATTCAATTAATTTCCATACAGCCTTCCTTTGTTCTGCATTGCACAATGTGGTACAGTATGGAGTTACTGAGATTGCCACAATCAATTTATCCTCCATTGCTTCGTTGCCCATTTTATGTATTTCAGGTGGGATGACATTTTTGGTAACATAGGGTCAACATGCTACAGGACTCTGTTTACTGATTGGCTGCGGCTATTATTTGACAGCAATTTGCCGCAGAAAGTTAAACTATTCTCAACTTTTAGTTTGGCTGCACTTCGCCGCATAATCAAACAGCCGCAAGTCATAGCAGCTGCCGCAGGTTTGCATAGACATTGCATGGCAGCTCGCCGCCAGCCGCACTTTGCCGCTGCTCGGTGTATATTCAGCCACAGTATTTTCAAGACAGTCGGTATACAAACGTAACAACATGCAAATACATAACATCAACGCTAGATGGCGGTATATGCCTGTGAGAACTCCCCCTATTCATTTAATAGGGGCAAAAACCGATTAAAAATAATAATAAAAAATATAACACGTGACCCAATCACTTAGTTATATACACGTGCACTATAGGATTTTATGCCGGACATGTCGGCACAAGAATGTAATCGGTAGATTCAAAACTGCGGCCGGCCACAAGTCGACCTAATAATAAGTAGAAGAAGAATATGATTGCTATTTCAATATGTGAGCGTCCTCACGGATGCATCACATACTTAGTTATGGTTTGGCTTGTAGATAACTGCAAAGTTGGCCTACAAATGTTCACGGGAAAGATAGACAGCTTTTACTTTAATACCCTCAGTTCCCCTTTCGCATGAAATCTCCACCCACCGTTTGTCCATTCAGTTTTGTATTTTGTAGAGCTGATTGACAAACTGAGCAAACTCAGCTGCGCCTCTTTGGTGATACCCAATGAAGTTTAAACACAACATTGAAAAAGGAAAACTAACACAACTCAAGATCCTTATGTAAAATTCAACAGACATTTAGAATGTAGGAACGATACAATGACCTGAAATTATGAATTGTCCCGCTGAACTGTAGGCCTAAAGGAAAATCAACTGGAACTTAGGTACACTGACCCATACTGTAACAAGCTTGCCATTGGCCTAAGTTTACCTTAAAAACACAAAATTAGAAACCTATCAATATACATAATTAAGATGAAAAATTTGATTTGAGAGTAGGCCACTTACAATTACTGCTGTTATACAGCGTTCTCGTAGTAAATCCAATTCCCGTTGAGAGGAAATCTCTCACAATTCCTGCTGCTATTAATAAGTAAAACGTCTGTGGTAAGTGAAGTCCCGTTACCAGTACTAGTATGACTAATGTGCGCAGCTGATTAATTGTTTTCCCCAGGCACGGGGGGCGTGGTTTTCTATACCCATTCAATTCAATAGGGGCAAAAAACGATTAAAAATAATAATAAAAAATATAACACGTGAACCGATCACTCAGCACTGCACACCATAACCCAAGACCTGTTGGCACGGGAATGGAATCGATAGGGTCAAAACTGCAGGCGTAGTTTGGGCACCAAAAATCGGCCTAATAAGAAGAAGAATATAACGCATCACATAAGAATAAGAAGAATATGACTTTGCGATAGACAACAAGATGTGAGCGTCATCACTGACACATCACATAACTAGAATGCATTTTTACAAGAAAATGCGAATGCCATTGCTTTAGACCAGTGCGGCGGCCAGCCCCTAAAATAGCTGCTGTAGTCATCTTTTAATTGTATGGGTAATTAGAAGACATATATACGTTTAATATATGAAGTCTGGCTATGTCAATTAGTCTCCGAGTAACTGCTGCAACCGGCCCTAGTCTCCCCTACGTAGCACGCAGCGCGAAGTGGCTTATATTTAGTGTTGATGTAAATAATGACTGTGATCATTCATTTTAGCTAGCACATGAATTAAACGGCAATAAATGATGTCAAAAGCATGTCAATAGTCTGTCAGACATTAAATCAACAGTAGCCTACTGTCTTCAGTGTAAATGCTTGTTTAATAGGCTCCTGGTTTTACCATTTTAATACATTTTCTTAATGGAACTGTGGTGCCTGCTTGTTTGCCCGCATAAGTGTTATCAGCCAGTGTCTTCATTTTGACATTGTTTTGTATGTTGGATTTGGCAATCCTGCTATGGGTTACAGTAAACACATAAAGAAGCCTACTGTCTTCGGTGTAAATGCTTGTTTGAAGTTTGTTTTGCATCAAGCTAGTATCATAATATAAGCTAATAAGATAATAACTTGTGCGCACCAGATAATGTGTGCACACGAGATAAAAAAGTATTGCCTTTAGGGAATAACCCTCTCAACCTTATCCTTTTAATTTGTAAAGCTCAACGCGCTTTCGGCTTTACATGACAGAGGGAGAGAACAAAACAAAAATATGTTTCAAAGTAGGGCTGGGCGATATGGCCTAAAAAATAAACATATTTTGTCTAAATTAGGGACGATTTCAATTAAAATCTCGATTTTACGGAGCCTCAAAAGTCCCGAAAGGCGATCATCTTTTTATAATTATCTTGTGCGTACAAGTTATTTATCTCGTGGGAACATGTTAGTTGTCTTGGGCTCACAAGATAATTATCTTGTGGGAACAAGTTATTTATCGTGCACACAAATTATTATCTTCTGTAAGATAATAACTCAGTAACAGTAATACATCAAAGCCTACGGCAAGACCCCACCCCCGGTGCTATCCCTAACGCCCTGTTCACAATTCATCCGTTGCGCTGGCGCACTACGCACTGTCATGTCCATTACAGCGTGCGTGTGGTCTGCACTCAACGCAAGTCAAGTGTAGACAAGAAGACAGCTTTCGTGCTACCGCAGCCTAGCTAGTCAGAGAGGCTGCTTCCTTAGCAATAGCAGACAAAGTTACAGTGGAAAGTAACATACAAGTAATTTTAACGATCTTTTATAATATGCTTATATTATTATTATAAGGTTATAAATATTCAAATGTTAACTGATTCCATTATATCGATATATTTCATGTGTATTTAACGATAGTACAACAGTAAACAGTTCGCGATAGAAGTAGAATTTCACTTCCTGTTCATTTCAAAGGTCCGCTCTGACGCAAAAGTTGGAAAAATCCAACGTGTCCGTCAAGATTTTGCAACGGAAACCGTTGTCCACTAGTGGGCCAGTCCGTCCCGAAGTCCCCATAGAAATGAATGGACTTCCGGCGCAACGTACCAGCGCAACGGATGAATTGTGAACAGGGCGTAACACTAACGCTAGCTATCCCTCATCTATAACGGATGTTAGCCAGCTAGTTAAATGCAGAGGTCATACAATACTAAAGTAAATTTGACTGAATAATAATAGAAGTTTCAAGCTGGATCAGTCAGTGTTTATTCGCTTACTAGATTAACGTTAAGCTATCACTCTGCTCCACTACGGACATTAGTCAAATGTCACAATATTCAAGCCCGATCACGAGCAGAAACCTGCTAAAAGATAGACGAGAAAAACTTTTTTACTTTCTAAAATTGCTCCTTGACAAAGTGTGCGACAACATAGCCCCAACAAATCGATAATGAAATTTGTTGCCAACTAATTTTATAATCGATTTTTTGCGATTTACTCTATTTGTTGTTGCAGCGCTAGTTAGAACTTTCGACGGAAGTGTGACGTTGTTTTTAGCTTCCTTCATAAGTAGTGCTCGAATTGAGGGGGGTGGAGGCCCCTTGTTAAGAAAAATGGACAAGACCACCCCTCTTGTTAACTTTTTGGTGGAATGCATCCCCCATGAATATTATTTTTTTTTCACGCTTGAATCTAACCTAGCTGATAAACAACGGAAAATCTGAGCTTCTCTGCCTTGCACTCGCAAGTCCCCCGTCCCCCGCTATACTGGAACAAAATCAGCTGTTACTGTGACTGATTGTCAAGGTTACGTTGTTAGTGCGCCACCTAGCTTCATGCAGCAGGTTAGCCTATTTTTGTAGACTGACAGCTAGCTACAGTTAAACCCAAAATTATTCATACCCATGCCAAATGTTTAGTTTAAGTAAATTTCTATTTGACAAATAGGTTTCTTCTGGCTGGAAATTACATAAGAAGGTGACAAATGACAGTAAGAAATTTTGTTAGAACTATTAACGAAAAATATTACCTATTTGTATGTGGGGTTTTTTACATTTTGACAAAACATGCCATGTCCAAAATTACTCATACCCTTTCTCAGTAGTCAATGGCAAAGCCTTTATTTGCCATCACAGCAGTCAAACGGTTCTTATAATTATTGCAAACAAACTTTTTGCACGTCTCCACTGAGATTTTGAACTACTCCTCTTTTGCCAAGATCTCCAGGTCATTTAGATGTTGGAAGGCTTCCTTGCCATCATGCTAGTCTTTAGTTCCCTCCACAGATTTTCGATGGGATTCAGATCTGGACTCTGGCTGGGCCACTCCAAAATGGTAATATTGTTTTCTGTTAACTATTTCTTGACCACTTTGGCTATATGTTTCGGATCATTGTCTTGTTGGAAGGTCCAGAGCTGCCCAAGGCCAAGTTTTTCTGCAGACTACCTGCGGTTTCTCTTCAGAATTTTCATGAAGTCCTCTTTTCTCATGATGCCGTTTACTCTGACAAGGTTGCTTGGCCCATTGGCTAAAAAACACCCCCAAAGCATTACACTACCACTACTATGCTTGACTGTGGGGATGGTGGTCTTCGGGTTGAATGCTTCTCCTTTCTTTCGCCAAACAAAAATCACATCCCTGTGTCCGAACAACTCAATTTTTGTCTCATCCGACCACAGAATCGATGACCAAAAGCTTTCTTCTTTGTCCAGGTGAGCTTTTGCGAAGGCTAGGCGAGCTTTTGTGTGCCTGTGTCTAGGAGAAGTGGGGTCCTCCTTTGTCGGCGTCCATGGAGGCCAGCCTTGTGCAGTGTCCGCTGAAACGTTTGCCTTGAGATGTGGGTACCAGAATTGCTCAGATTCTTCAGCATGGCCTTGATGGTGTTCTTTGGATTCATCTTGGCCTCTCGCAATAACTTTCTTGCCAGCGCAGGAGTCACTTTTGGCTTACTTTGCACTGTGGCCACTGGCATATGACATTTTTCATTCTTTATGCTATATTATGAAAGTAAAGAATAGGCTATACAAATAATTACTATCAAATATCAAAAGATTCTTAACGATTGATGTACCGCCACCCCTGCTGCTGTGATAAGATAACATACTGTAAACCATTTTTAAACGATGTCTATCTAAAAGAAGTTTATAGGTGTTGAGTTTAAATGAATGGATACCAGCGCATATATTCCACTGATAAAGTTCTCCACCAGATCTTACACTACAAATTGGCTTAAAAAAATCACTGTTTGGTTTGCAACCAGCAGACAAGAGCACTTATAAATGAAAAAATTCCTCACCAGTATGACAATATCAATATGGAAGATATTGTGAAATAAATCCAATAATCCTTTGTCATGCCCCACTTAAGATGCCCAATGTGCATGCACAATGTGTCATTTAAATAGTTAATTGGAATGAGGTATAGAAGAGTGAAGTCATTCATCTTTCCGTTGTTTTGCATTCAATTCTCAAAAATAGCAAATATTTCAGAAGTGTAACGTGTACTGATTTTTTGTAATAGGATTTTCTATGTAGATGTTTTTGAAGTTCCACTTTTTAAATCATAAACGAAAATATAACAGTTTAGTTTTTTGAGGGGTGAGGGTGGTTGGGGGTGTCATGGAATGATCTGCTAAATTGGTCATTAAGCCATTTTACTTAGAAATTGTCTCAACCTATAAAATATCTAATTTAAAGCTACCAGAATGTACTCTTTCAATGCTGTAGAAATGTACAAAAATAAAAAATACACACCTGATCAGACATTTGACCATCCCCCATGTTAGCTTTTAACAATTCGACCACTGTTCATAAGCATGTAGCACGTGTTAGCCGAGTTAGCTAGCAAAACTTCGGTTAAAAGTAAAAATTGTGATGTCGAAAAGAACAAGGACGCAATTGCGCTGTTCTTCGCAGCACACATACCCAAGCTAAACTTTTTGTGTGGCTGAAAGAAGAATATTTTTATTTTCTGCCGGTTGAAGGCAATAAACTAATGTGATCACGATAACAACAGAAAACCCGAACCCAATGTTATGGCTTGGTTATGATAAACCAACAAAAAAAGAGATAATAATAGCATAAACTACAGAGGTTTAAAAGCAGGTCCCCAAAACAAACACAATTAATTATGTGCTGACTTTTTAAATTTCAGATGGCAGCGTTATGTCAAGCATTTACTGCTGGGTTTTTGTGAAAGGAGCACTCTGTGATAGACATTGTCAAAAATGATTTGTTACACCAATGTCCAATTGAGGCCAGTTTTGTCTATTGTTACACCAGTCCCTTAAAAATAATAAAAAAAAATAATAGCAGACAGTGTATGTGCTTTAATCCATGAGAACAGTGCATTTAGTGCTTGGTTGTAGAAATTAAGAATTGAAACCCTGCTGTTCGTTGTGCAAGAAAATTATAAAATTAGGAACTTTGGATATGAAAGCATTACAGAAAACATAAAGTAGTCCCAATATTGTTATTTGTTCACATCGAGAGCATCAAAGTTGAATGTGAACAAATGAATTTACTTTCCAAGTAATTCTGGTCAAATCCTTTATATCCTTCTTACTTTTTTTGCCAGTTCCGACATGACATGGTTCTTAAATTGCATTCATAACGATCTTAAAAAGTCTTCAATTGAACGTGAAACCTGCAGAAACCCTGCAGAATGTCAAAAGTTAGAATAATAGCAGAGAGAAGTATTTATTTCATAATTTTTATCATATTCTCGGTAGGTCAGAAATCATTGCCTTTAAATTATTTAACTTGGGTCAATCGTTTCAGGTAGCTTTCCACAAGTTTCTCACAATAAGTTGCTGGAATTTTGGCCCATTCTTCCTGACAGAACTGATGTAACTGAGTCAGGTTTGTAGGCCTCCTTGCTCGCACACGCTTTTTCAGTTCTCCCCACGCATTTTCTATTGGATTAAGGTCAGAGCTTTGTGATGGCCAGTCCAGTACCTTGACTTTGTTGCCTTAATACTTTGGAAGTATGCTTATTTTGTGGTCATTGTCCATTTGGAAGACCCATTTGCAACAAGCTTTAACTTTCTTGCCGAGGTTCCTTGATACTGCTTCAATATATCCACATCATTTTCCTTCCTCGTGATTACATTTCTTATGTAAAGTGCATCAGTTTTTCTTGGAGCCAAGCACCCCTACAAGGTGATGCTGCCACCCCGTGCATTACGGTTGAGATGGTGTACTTCGGCTAGCAAGCCTCCCCCTTTTTATTCCAAACATATGTATGGTCATTTTGGCTAAACAGTTTGTTGTTTCAAATGTTTCATCAGAGGGCATTTCTCCCAAAACTAAGATTTTTGTCCCCATGTGCAGTTGCAACAGTCTGGCTTTTTTTATGACAGTTTCGCAATAGTGGCGTCTTCCCTGCTGAGCGGACATTCAGGTTTTATCGATATAGGACTCGTTTTAGTGTGGATACTTTTTTACCTGTTTCCTACAGCATCTTCACAACGTCCTTTGCCATTGCTCTGAGATTAATTTGCACTTTTTGTGGCAAAGTATGTTAATCTCAAGGAAACATTACACGTCTCCTTCCAGATTGTTTTGATTGCTGTGTGGTCTCATGGTGTTTATACTTGCACATTACGGTTCATACAGATGGACGTGGTACGTACAGGCTCTTGGAAATTGCTCCCAAGGAATAACCAAACTCACAGAAGGGTCGGGGGAAAAGTAGGAGTTTTGCGCAAAAACATGGGAGGAGATGTGCAAGGAGAGACTGATAAAGTATTCCGTTGTATAAATTAAAACTGCCGGGGAGAGTGCACATCGGTTTAGCGGTGAAATTATGATGTTGTCCCTGTTTTGGGATTATAACAAGTTATAAATATTGCTGCATTCCAGGACTTTTACCCATATTGTGTGCCATGGCTTTGGAGGCTGTGGCAGTAATTGCCAGGAGAAGAGGGTAAAATATCTTAATTTGTCAACTTTTCCACACCGCTCTCTGAAATGAACTTCAACCCCCTGTCCTTCTCCCCTGTAAATAAACAGACAGACAGTGATTAGACAAAGGGAGAAAAATTATATTATTAATTCAGTATGTTTGGCTTGATTTGGGTTCTAAATTAGTTGATACCATTACTAATCGAAAGATTAGGTGCTCAGGTAAGGTTACTGGGTGAAATTATAAAGATAATAATGTAAATGTAATAGTTGTAACTTGTGATAATTATCTTTGCTAGTGTCAAATAATTACACACAATACAGTGACATTAAATTAGCTCAATATAAAGTAATTTGCTCTAACCAGTGCTCTTTTTAGATTTTTGTTGGGCTGTTCGACTCCAGAAAATATGGAGTCGATTCCGATCCCGATTCATAATCATGGGAGTATAGCTGAGTGCTCACTACTGCAATTTGTTTTAAGACTAATCCTGGGCAAGAGTGCATGCTACCCAGTAGGTGCCAAATATGTGTCTGCAAACAGATGGACATGTACCATTCAGATATGTCAGAGGATGTCAAACTGCACATTATTAACTTGCTTTAATACCCATTTTCACTTCTCAGTTGTAATTGTGCAAATCTGACAACATAAGTGCAAACGAGTCTGATGGGTGATATGAAATACTGAAGTAAACAAAAGCATGACAGAGAAAAACAATGTTACTGATTGTTATTAAGTTACCCAATTAGTGCTTCAATTAGGTAACATGAGATGAATCAGTGCAAAGAGAAAGGTTGTAGTAGTGACAGAAAAAAGTACCTGCAACAAAATTGTGAAATAAAGACTAATCTGACAACATAAGTGCAAAAGAGTCTCAGAAGGTCATATAGGCCAATAAAAGGCTTGAGCTGCGGTTAGCACACATTGATTTAAATTGGGTAGAGTGAGTTACTTTAAAGTTCTGTAACAAAATAGGAGAAGCCTCCCTTGAAGTTCTAAAAGACACTCCTGAGTAGCATTGAAGTCACAGTCAATCATGGGATAAATGCTGATCCACATAATGTGAGGCATGGCAGGACAAGGAATATCCCTAATCTTTTAAGGTTGCCACAATTGGGGAGATAATAAGTATTTATTTCTGACAGAAACAAACTATTTTGGTTGAAAATTTAGAGTTGTTGGCTTCAATAAACCACAGATTTATGAGGACTATGGTTAACTGCTCCTCAGATCTCTGCACACAGGTTAAACGGAGACAGCCACCTTAATACATCTCTGGACCACATTCATAGCTTTGTTTTCCAGGCAAAAACTTGAATGCAATTGTTAAATGCAATCATATATGGAAGTTGTCATGGAAAAAAAAACGTCTGTACAGCTAATACTTTGTTCAATAATCAATGACAGGACTATATGAGCCTTCGATTTGGCACGTATTAGAATCTGATTTTACTACAGTTGCAGCCAGGACCACAGCAACTTGTCTCAGCGTGCCCAAGGAAAAGCCCAGAGTCAGTCTCATAAATCTCATGCACAATGTTGATCCGTTTTCTGTGCAGTATGCTTCAGTCTGAATTGATTTTGCACATATTAACTCAGGCACCTGCATGCTTCAATGACATTGACTTGATCAATGTTCCATCCGTTCCACAGTCACGCGAGCTGCTGTGATATCTTTTTAATAACGACGTCCAATCCGTTGTTCCGATCCGTTCCACAGTCACACGAGCTGTTGTGACATCGATTTAATTAAATCGTGCATGGTTTTAGCAGGTCTAGTGAGCTCCACCAGAGTTGCAAGTATAGACAGGTCAAATCTAGGAGACCGATGATTAAGTTATGTCTTGTCTTTGTCTTTTTTATCAATAAAAGTCGCATCACAAGTTGACATACCTATTTTATTGTTTTATATGGCGGTTTCTTTTATGGATTTAGCCATTATAATGCCAGAGCTCGCCTCCCCATGTGTTGCAAATGTTCCATCAAAACAGGCCACAATTACATATAGAACGAATAGGTAGATTATAATTAATATCCCACAATGCCTAGCTGTAAATCCAGACCACGTTCTTGATGCCACTCTGCAATTAAATACTACCTGATTACATTAGGTTGTTTTACTCAATAGTCTGTTTTGAATTACATAAATAGAATGGTTATGTTTACTGTTTAAAGTTTACTTAAATAATTGGCACAAAATCAAGGACACGATTATATTGAGTACATTTTACCTATATAAATGTTTTAAACACAGACCACAGAATAATGTTTTTCAGTGTATACAGAAGTATAAACCAGGCTTAAGATATAGTTTGTTTACATGAAATCTGTGGAGTGGTTAAATATAGTTTTATTAACTGAAGTGTGTAAACTTCCGACATCAACTGTATGTAATATGAGCTACCGACTACTCAAGCTACTTTTATGATAAATTATGAACTTCTAACACAAACGGGGGTTATTCCATTAATATTTTAGAAACAAGGAAGCTCACTACAGAAAATTGGAGCTACAGTTTATTGTGTGACACAACCTTGGTTTCTTTCAGGTGTGGAATCGCTGGACATGTGTGGAAATCTGCTCAGCTGTTGGACGACGTAATAGCCATACATAAGCAGATGGAGTGTCTGAGAGAGTTACAGCTCAGTACGTGCAGAAGCATACTATTTGTGTCATAGAGTGAAATTGAAGAGTATAAACAAGTGGTGTTGTTCTTTTATTCTCTGCTCAAAACACAACAGACTACGAATGCCTTCTAAACCAGTGTCTTCATCATTCGCCTTCTACAAATTGAAAGTTCTCTCTTACGCCAACTGTGCCATCACCTGGCCACAGGTATACAAATAAATTAAACAAGAAACTTGTGCCGAATTGATCAAACAGTTTAACCAATACAGTACATTCAGAAAGTATTCAGATCCCTTCACTTTTTAAACATTTTGTTACGTTACAGACTTCTTATAAAATGCATGAAATTAATTTCTCTTGTAATCAATCTACACACAATATCTACTAATTGGAGTCCACCTGCGGTAAATTAAATTAATTGAACATGCTTTGGAAAGTCATACACCTTTCTATATAAGGTCCCACAATTGACAGTGCATGTTAGACCAAAAAGCAACCCATGAAGTCAAAGGAATTGGTTGTAAACCGCCGAGACAGAATTGTGTTGAGGCACTGATCTTGGGAAGGGTGCAAAACAAGTTCTACAGCATTGAAGGCCCCGAAGAGTATAGTGGCTGCCGTCATTCTTAAATGGAGGAATTTCGGAACCACCAGGATGATGACCCAATAGTCATTCTAAGAAAACTTGAGGCTGTAATCGTTGCAAAAGGTGCCTCAAGACCATCCTGAGGAAAGGGTCGTAATACTTCTGTAAATATGATATTTCATTTCAAAATCTACAAATCTGTTTTCTCTTTATCTTTATGGTGTGTTGTGTGTAGATTGATGTGAAGAAGAATTTTATTTGATCCATTTTTGAAAAAAGGTGTAACGTAACTAAATTTGCAAAAAGTGAATGCACTGTTTATAATAGTCTAAAAATGGATCAGGGAGCGATTTTTACTTTGTGTCTTACCCCTTGTTTTTGTTTTGTTTCTTAGCTGCTTGAGTGCTCACTCATGTGGCCACAGCTGGAAGAGCTTTACGTTTCAAATAATCAAATCACAGAACTGCAGAGGTAACATTTATGGAGTGGCTGTGGACTGAATGAATACTGTTAAATAAACAATAGAGCAAATGTTCTACATTTCCATGTACAGGCCTTGTAGTGTTCTGCAGTGTCTGACAACTTTGGATCTCTCAGAAAACCTTTTGGTTGAAGAAAGCTTGCTGAGATTGTCAGATCTACCAAGGTGCCAAGCAAAAAATTATCTAACTTTGACATTACAACATGTCAAAATAAACCTGGCTTAATAGGGTGTGTGCAATTCTTTACAGATTGGAAAAATTAAACTTGTCCAAGACTGGGATATCAGTGTTGCGGTTTGATGATGCCCCTCTTGGTAAGGTTCAAATGGCGAAAACATAATTTATAGAAAATGTGTTTTGTATTGTTGATGTATTTATGAGTTGTTGGTTTTTTTAGTGTGTAAAAAAAAAATACACGTTTTGAATTTGTTTCACTATTGAAATGTTCCGAAGGCAGCTTTGTTGTAAAGCAAAGGAAAGGATATAATTTTTATCTTCCCCTGAAGGTTCCAAAACAGCAATGTTTCCTGTGTTGAAGATTCTTTCACTTAATAACAATCGCATTTCAGAGGTAGAGAGAACCCTCTTTTTCTCTCTTATACTGTACCCTTGATCTATAAAAACATTCATGTATTCTCTTTTGGGATAACACTGACATATATGAACATTGGACTAAACCAGAATTAAACATACACACCCAATTACCCATGCAGAATAATTAACTAACGTGCTCCCAAACTCAGTGGTGGGTGATAAATGAGCTGGAGAAGCTTAGGAGTCTGGAGGAGCTGTCGTGCCACTCCAACCCTATTCTGAGCAGAGAGAGGAATCCACAGACGGCCCAACAACTCATCATAGCCAAAGTGGGGCAGCTGGTGTCTCTCAACAGATCCCATGTAAGTTCACCTATCATACAAACAACTAATCATGTGACCTGGCCTTGGGAATAGGATATGTTTAAGTTAGTTAAAGGCTTTTGCAGAGGACTGTAAAGTGAATGCATGTTTTCCAAGTGTAATAAAGAGGG